>SKCR01045074.1:0-121068 GCA_019454045.1 Zanthoxylum bungeanum
AAATAATAGTGTCGTCATAGGTAGTAGTAATTACTACCGGTCGTTACATGAGAGGTCCCTATGATTTGTTCCTAGACGGAGAATGATATGAGACAGTATCAGTCCACGAAGGATAAATAATTAAATGATATGAAACGTAGTACGAGGTACTTACGTGTTCAGATAGTCTGACGATTGAATATACTACCAACATATCTGGGGATCTCATGGGTCGCTTCCCAAAGATTCACCGATGACGTATGACTCGTACTCTGAATTAATCTGGGATTAATTAGAAGAGAGAGAAAATTAATCTGGGATTAATTGCGGAGATATTTTATCTGGGATAAAATATCCATTAAAGAGAGATAACGATTAATTTGGAATTAATCGAGAAATTAATATATTTGATATATTAAACGAATTAGATTTCGAAGCGGAATTAAAATTAGATTTTAATTCGGGCGAACGAATTAATTTAGAATTAATTCGTTAGCGATGTGAATAGTGATTTCGCTAGGCGTAATCATTTAATTACGACGCAACGGAAGATTCGTTAATTTGGAATTAGCGAACCCGAGCCCGAGATTATTTGCGAGCGCATTCGCATTTCGAATTCGAGTGCGGCACGTCAAATCAAGCATCAAATCGCTAGTCGCATCAAGCGTCAAATCATTAGTCACTTTGAGTGATGTGACAACTTGTCACTTGATTTGATTGATTGATGGATTGATAGATGGAAGTTGATGGCTAGCATTTAATGCTATTTTGGAGCCAAAAATTATGTTGACTTTTTGAAAGCCTTTACACAAATTTGGTATATGTTTTTATTTGATTTTGGAAATCAAATTAATTCAATAAAAAACTTCTCTCATTCTCTCTCCTTCTTCTCCTCTTCTACACGCCCATGGAGGCATTTTGTTCACTGTTTTTCTGTAAAAAAAAACGTGAGCAGTGAGGGAAGTTTGAGTGGGATTTTGTGGCAAAATCTCAAGTGCTAGCACACTTACGAGACATGCGAAGGTGATAGGGAAGTCTACCAATGAGCCAGGAACCATTCGACGATGCTTGGAGCTTGACGAAGGACCAAAATGGAGGCCAAACCAGTGAGCAAAAACAGCTCACTGCCGAACCAGTGAGTAGCAGATTTTTGAAGTTTTGTTCGCCTCCGTGTCGCTCAACCGATCGATGTGAGTATTTCGCAACTTCTTCGATATGTATTCGAACTTGATTCATGCTTAGTATTGATCTTGGGACCTTAATAGAAACCAACAATGACATCTAGAGCAAGGTTTGAGCATGAAAATGTTTAGGGTTAAAATTTGGGCAAATTGATTTTGAGCATGAATTTGTGAAATTGGATAAATGAATATGCTTAAATGTGTTTGAATTGAAGTTGGATTGGATCAATTTCATGAAATAATGTTTGGAATATTTTTCACCAAATATTTGGGCTTGGTCGAATGTAGTGCCCTAATGTGTTCTTGGTGATTTTGATTTTTTGATTCATTGGATGAGTTAGAATCAATTAGGATGTTGATTTAATGTCGATTGTGGGATCAATTGGATTGAAACCAAATCGGATATAAAATCCCCTCCTTGGCCGAGACTTTGGAAGCATGAATTAGGTTTGATTTTAATCAATTTGTATTGGACACTAATTGATGTAGTTGAGCATGATTAATTAGCCTAATTTGTGTTTTGTAAATAATGATTTGGGTGATTAATTATGTTAATGCACTTTGGTTAATTAAATGTGAAATTGGATTTTTTGTATTTAATTATTTGGGCCTTAAAATTGGATTTGGGCTTTAATGTTGTAAATGGGCTTATTGGGCTTTGTTGTACAAAGTTGGGTTTAGGCAAAATTAGTTGGATCCAATTGGGCCCAAAACCGCATCCATAAAGCCCAAATGCGACTTAATGAACCTTTAAAGTTTAAATGGGCCTAATGGGCCAAGATTGATTTCTAGGCTTATGGGGTAACACCCGGATTGGATTTTGGTTATTTGGTTTGACCCGAGTTGACCAAAAGTCCACGCCTTAAGAAATTAATTAAAAGCCCATTGGACTTTAATTAAATTAACGTTGGACGTTAATCGGGCTTTGAGACCCGTTGCGATTAAATTTGGAATTTAAGTCGTAAAAGTTCATTAATAAAGTGTAGTATTTAATTTGGAATTAAATAGTGAATTAGAATTAAATGCATATTGAATTGGATTTAATTATGTAGTTTAATTTAATTCGAGAATTCGTACTTTGAGTACTTATTCACAAAACGAGT
This sequence comes from Zanthoxylum bungeanum, assembly GCA_019454045.1. Classification (NCBI taxonomy): domain Eukaryota; kingdom Viridiplantae; phylum Streptophyta; class Magnoliopsida; order Sapindales; family Rutaceae; genus Zanthoxylum; species Zanthoxylum bungeanum. Next base: position 2,264 of record SKCR01045074.1, read on the forward strand.
TTGACTCGAACAAAATCAAATTGTTGTTTGAACATTGGATGATCACTAATTATCAGATTAATTAATTTGATTAGATTGATTGATAACATGCTTGTGTGAATACATGGTTGCGATGCATGAATAATGTATATCGGATGGATATTAGATGGGTGGGACAATTTTAGAAATTGTTGTAATAAATTTGATTTATTAAATTTGACCTGCGTGTCCAGCCTTATCACCTCCTTATTCTTTGTATTCTCTTCTCACTTATTCCCCTCAATGTAAATGAGGTTTCTTTAGAAGTGTAGTGTAACAGGTAGAAGTAAATACTTGTGCTAGCGGGAGAGAGAAATGGAGAGATTTGATCTAGGATCAATGTGTAAAGTATCCATCCGCATATCATTATTATTTTATTATACTCACTTTATTATGTGTTTAGAATGCATGTTTAAGGGTGTATGATGATGAGACCTTAACAAAGATAATAAATTGGTTGCCAATTTGCACGCGAAAAACCCTCAAACAATATTAAACGTCTTTCCTTCCATTGAGTGATTCTCACTCAAGATCCGAGACTGGCATTGGCTTGTTGGCCAAAGTCAAGGCCTTTGTCCGTCGAGGATGTGTTTGAATCACGAAGGCTTTGTTCCATATTGGTGTCTTGTCCAAGTTGTGGTTTTTTGGCCAAAGTCAAGACCACTTCTTGTCCATCGACATTGATTACGAAGCTTTCCATGGTCAATGGGTCGCGCTTAACTAGGATCACTAAGTTTGTTGTGCCAAAGCCAAGGCTTAGTTGATTCAGAGGAAAAAGGTTAGGTAATACATTGGATGTATTGGCATATATAAGATATATGTTTCGGACTTGGATGTCCCCCTACACGATCTAGGAATTGGATTGGATCCAATCGATCTTAAAGATCTACCTAGTTAATTATCATACAATTTGTTGGCCAAAGTCAAGATTGTGTGATATTTAACGGGATCCTAGCCCACTAGGAAACGCGGTTTCCCGAGTACTCGACAGAGGGTTAGAGGCTCGCCGAAAAATAGTGGGAGGCAATAATTGAATATGCAATACTCGTTCAATTACTCGCCATACGCGCTCAAAAAAATATCAATCGTCGTAAGAAACTAAATGTTAGTTGGACTAATATTTAAATTGTTGTTTTAATAAATAGTTGGACTATATATTCAAACTATTCATTTATAGTTGATTTTATAATTGGATTATAGTAATCAATATAATTGATTTTAATCTATTAAATTATAGTTGATTAAATAGTTAGATTATTGTAATCATTATAATAAATAGTACTTTAATCGTTGATTTAATAGTTGGACTATTAGAATCAAGATATAAATTGAAAGATTGACGTTTAATACACAATCCTAGGGAAAATGTATTTAAATGGTTTAATTTTCAAATTGGGAATAATATTTCAGGATGGTCCTGGAAAATAATAAGTTACTTTATTTGATAAAATAACATATTAAGCCTAAGCCCGGAGTTAAACAAACAGTAGAGCATAATCTTTGGAAGATTATGTGATGATAACTTTAGTGCTTAATCCATTAAGCTTATTGCAGTAGACTCCTTAATTTCTGAATCAGAACTAAGGATTAGATCCTTAAAGTATGATAATGAAATTGAAGGATCTTTATAAATCTATCTTTAGATTTTAGAAGTACTAAAATTGCAATTGAAAACTCTTGGAGAGTTAATGACTATTCTCAAGGAGACAAAGTCAAACTTTGCAATTAGGCAAGTAGCGCAAGGTGCACCTTACTTCGATATTCTAGAAACCCGAGGCTTGGCCAAAGGCTACTGGAATGTTGAAAAGGGCAAAGGCAAAATCATTATAATCTTTTAGGAAGATAAATGACATATCCTGAAATGTCTGCCTAAAATATGGCAAACGGGATCGCGGAAGCGTGACTGCCGTTTGACAAAGCAGACATGAAGGAATTGAAGAACGAGCAAGGCTCTGACTTCAAATATGTTTGTCATAATTATGTTCATTACTAGTATTAAAATTAGATTTTAAATACTAAGTGTGGTACTAATTATATATTGATGTTCAGAATCTGTTTTGAACATGATACTAACTTCAATAGAGATTTATCTGCGGATTGAAAACGGGATGAAAGTCGATGTTTTAACCGTAGACACCTAAGTTTAGGAACTACCCTTGGGTGTGTACCTAAATTGGGAAACTGTTATAATGTAACTAGTTTGACTAGATACATTATCTTTATATCAGTGTTTAACCCGCTGCGGGTGAACCTTTATATTCTAGAACACTAAAGTGTTTTATTATATAAAGATGATATTGAGATAAACACATTAGATGTGAATAACAGCATTTATATTTTGAATATAAATAAATCTCGAATATATATATGATAATAAATAGCTCAACTGATTTGATCAGAAGGAACTAATTTGTGGCATTGTTGTCTGGGACACAATTAAACAAGACTCGTATATCCACACTTTTGAAGAGTGGGTACTCGGACTAATTTGATTCCATTCAAATAAAGTATACGAATCTAGTTCGTTGGGCAATGTGCCTATAACACATTTACTTGGTAAAAGTGTAAAAACCATCTATCTGTTAGCCCTAGTTCATAGTGAAGAAAGTGGGCCCATGTCTAACTAGGCTAGATGTGGATATGAATATTTCGTGACCTTTACGGATGTGGCATCACGTTATGGTTATGTGTTTCTTTTGAAGAACACAAATCAGAAACTTTTAAAGTTTCGACACGAAATAGACAGACAGATCGGCTGTAGTATTATACCGTCACAGTAAGATCGTAATGGAAAATACTTAAGCAATAAGTTTCTAATATACTTGAAAAAGTATAGTATTCTTTCAAAGAGGACTCCTCCCGGAACACGTCAGTTTGACGGTGTGTCCAAACTGAGTAACTGAATTTTGTTAGACATGATAAGGTTAATCATGAGTCGCTCTGAGCTACCATTTCCTTCAACGGATAAGCATTAACAATGCAAGAACTTATTTAGAATAAGGTTCCATTAAAATCTGTTTGACAGATTTCATATTAGATATGAACGGGAAAGAAACCGGGTTTCACATTCCTGATAATTTGGGTATGCTAGGCATATGTTTGGGTGATACCAAACTAAAACTCAAATTGGATAAGTGCCAATTGTAGGTAATCCTAGGGATACCATAAGTATTGTACTTATACAACTCACGAGAGAACAATTAGATTGTTGCTCACCATGCGGTTTTCCTAAGAGGAATACCGATATGCAGTGGTAAGTGGGAGGATAGTAAAACTCGATGAAAATCAGAGTAATACTGTCCAAGGCACTGAATCTTAATGGAACATAAATAGTTCATCAAGGATGAAACTATTACCATTAATCTTCGTATACACAAGAATCGCGTAGGTCGGAGAGAGTCAGAAAATAACCTAGGGTATGTGTTTCTGATCTCACCTCATAAAGATGTCAATCTTATTGAGGTATACCAACTGACTACGTAAAAGGAAGTGATACAAGGTATCGACTCCCTATTATGACAAAGTGTCATGAATCCGAAATGGATTCCATGTATATCAACAAGTTTGGATACTAGTTGATGTACCACAAGGAATTGTGCCTAATGGTACTTATAAGTCTTCAAGGAAGACATACATGGAAGGCAACATACCAATGTATAAAGCTAGGCTTTTAGCGGAAAGGTATCGTTATCAACATTGTGTTGATTACGATTCAACCTTTTAACTGTTGCCACGGTAAATCCATTTGGATAATGCTTGCTAAAGCTGCATGAAATATGTCAGCTTAACGGGAAAATCGCTTTCCTGAAAATGAAACTTTTTGGAGGATGTTTATAACATCCTGACGGTTTTCTCGTACAATAACTAACAAACAATGTTTGCAGGTTATTCGATCCATGTTTGGATTGAAGCAAACATATGTTCTTGGAATTATCGTTTTGATGTAATCATAATAGTTTATGATTTAATTCAAAACGAAATGATTCTTGTGTATACAAGAAGGTTAGTGGGAGCGCACTAACAGTGGCTGTCCTATATAAAAATAATGATAATATGTCATTTCTTGGAAATGATATTCCCAAAATAACAATCGGTGAAAGCTTGGCTTTCGAAAACTCTCCGTGGAATCGTACATTAAAAAATGTACGCGACCTGGTGTCTCATACGCTTTGAGCATATGGATTCACAAACAGGCCAATCCGAGTGATAGTCACTGTATTGAAGTTAACAACATCCGTTAATATCTGAGAGATCTAAGGATACTGTCTTAATCTATGGAGAATGAGAACTTGAAGTAATTGGGATCACTGTAGCAAGTTTCCTAACCGATAAAATGACTATAAGTCGCAAACGGTACTATACAGTTTGAATAACGGTACAGTGAGCTGGAAATCTTCCAAGCAAGATTCTGTTACCGAATAAACAACAAATGTGGGTTAATTGCTGCAACTGAGGCGACAATAGAAGCCTTCTGGGTCAATAAACAAATCTAATTAGATTAGATATAATTCTGTTAGCAGCTGAGCTAGGCGTTAGCACAGGCTAAAGAATTAATGGTCTCATCAACGATCCAGATATATACTTCGATAATCATCTGATTCGTTCAGATCATACATCATGGTGATGTGATGATCGTATAAATCGCATCAGACAATAATCATGCAAATCCGCTAACGAAAGTCTTTCATCAGCAATTTGAGCCAACCGTACATAGTTCGGGTGTAAGACACTCGAGTGACTGGCTATAGGCCAAGTGGGAGATTGTTGGAAAATTATGACCCATATCGTCACTATTTGTACAGATTATTGTGTTGTTGTACAAATTAACTATGTGACAAAGGAGATTGCACTCTTATCATTTGTGATTAGATCACCTAGATGTATAAATGATGAGAGGTCCCTATGATTTGTTCATGGACGGGGAATGATATGAGACAGTATCAGTCCACGAAGGATAAATCATTAAATATCCCTAGTCAGAGTATTATCGAGATTGGACATCGATAAATACGTAAAAGACTAGTATTGCACTTGTGCGCATTGTGGGGGCACAACGACATAGTTCTCATATATTTGGGTATAGGATACTCATGCAAGTGTAATAGGAGGTTGTGTTTCACCGATGGTACGGGAAATAGCTTCGCTCTGGATAGACCCCCTCGGAATTCCATTGGTAGTATGACTATGTGTCTATGGAAGTCCGAAATCAGGGCAGGTGTATTTAGTCTTAACTTGAGACTTGCACCGCTAATACTTGCGACAATCAATATACTTTGGTTGAGGTCATCCAGGGCTTTAACAGGTTCTGTGTACGCCAATACTGGGTATATTGAGAATCGTAGTGTGTTGGGTGTGATGTCAAGATGGAAGTGTCACTCCAGTCATATGGAGATGATGGTCACGTAGGATACGGGACTGGTTCTCTTAAATGCTGCAGTTATCGAGATATTATGACTAGGTCATGTTTATCCGATTATAGAGACTAGTCACCAGACATCCGACATGTGCTTCGTACAGGGCAGACATAATTCCAGCCCCAGGCCTAGCATGTGATCATTCGATATTGGACAGAAATACGCAATACTACGTATACTACGCCTGATACAGATCCTATATTCCTGTAAAGGTATTTCCGGAGAATTAGGTAGGCATGGCGCTTTGCTAGAGGCCAACCTTGTCTTGTAAATCGGTATAAACGTAGTACGAGGTACTTACGTATTCGGATAGTCCGACGACCAAATTTACTACCAACATATCCGGGGATCTCATGGGTCGCTTCCCAAAGATTCACCGATGACGTATGACTCGCACTCTGAATTAATCTGGGATTAATTAGAAGAGAGAGAAAAATAATCTGGGATTAATTGCGGAGATATTTTATCTGGGATAAAATATCCATTAAAGAGAGATAACGATTAATTTGGAATTAATCGAGAAATTTATATATTTGATATAATAAATGAAATTAGATTTCGACGCGGAATTAAAATTAGATTTTAATTTGGGCAAACGAATTAATTTAGAATTAATTCGTTAGCGATTTGAATAGAGATTTCGCTAGGCGTAATCATTTAATTACGACGCAACAGAAGATTCGTTAATTTGGAATTAGTGAACCCGAGCCCGAGATTATTTGCGAGCGCATTCGCATTTCGAATTCGAGTGCGGCACGTCAAATCAAGCGTCAAATCACTAGTCGCATCAAGCGTCAAATCATTAGTCACTTTGAGTGATGTGACAACTTGTCACTTGATTTGATTGATTGATGGATTGATTGATGCAAGTTGATGGCTAGCATTTAATGCTATTTTGGGGCCAAATATTGTGTTGACTTTTTGAAAGCCTTTACAAAAATTTGGTATATGTTTTTATTTGATTTTGGAAATCAAATTAATTCAATACACAACTTCTCTCCTTCTCTCTCATTCTTCTCCTCTTCTACACGCCCATGGAGGCATTTTGTTCACTGTTTTTCTGTCAAAAAAATGTGAGCAGTGAGGGAGGCTTGAGTGGGATTTTGTGGCAAAATCTCAAGTGCTAGCACACTTACGAGACATGCGAAGGTGATAGGGAAGTCTACCCATGAGCCAGGAACCATTCAACGATGCTTGGAGCTTGACGAATGACCAAAATGGAGGCCAAACCAGTGAGCAAAAACAACTCATTGTCGAACCAGTGAGGAGCAGATTTTTGAAGTTTTGTTCGCCTCCGAGTCGCTCAACCGATCGATGTGAGTATTCCGCAACTTCTTCGATGTGTATTCGCACTTTATTCATGCTTATTATTTTTCTTGGGACCTTAATAGAAACCAACAGCCAAGGCCCAATAAGGACTCACCATTTTGCCAAAAATCAATTTAGGCCCATTAGGCCCAAAAGTCATATTTGGATTTTATGGAAATGGTTTTGGGCCCAATTGGATCCAATCCAATTGTCCAAAACCAAACTTGGCCCAACCAAGCCCATTAAGCCCAAATACAACAAATTAGCCCAATCCAATTAAAGACTAATTTATATTAACATAATATTCTAAATATCACATTAATTTAATTAAAGTGTAATTTCCATAATTAATTAATTAAACTAATATTTCCAAAACATCAATTAAACTAATTAATCATGCTTTAATTTTCCAACTCATGTCCAACACAAATTGAAGCAAAATCAATCCATTAAACATGCTTAAGCTCACGACTTTGGCAAGGAAATCATCATGCAACTTGATTTCAATCCAATTAAATCAACATATAACATACATTTCATGATACCATTGTAAGTGTCCTAGACATGCCAAATATCTCTAAGTCATGATATTGTGTGAATAAAAATAAAGTAAGTTGCGGAAAATTACTTACAATGAACGAATGAGAATTTAAAATTCTTTGATGTTTGTGGAAAGCTCCAAGCTTTGTGTTGTGTTCCAAACTCAAGGATGAGTTTCCCTATCACCTTGATTTGCTCTTTAAGTGCTAGCTTGCTAGAATTTTTGCAACACAAATTCCATGGGAGAGAGAGATAGTCTCGGCAATGAAAGAGGAAGGAGAAGAGAGAATGCCGTGAATAGTAACTTGTTACACTTCCAAAGTTGACTTAATTAATTTATACAAAGATTGAGTGTTGATTTTGGTTTGAGTATTTTATAAGTAAAGCCAAGCCTTACTTGCCAACAAATAAAATCCATAGTTCAAGCCTAACAACTTCCATCACATGTCCAAAAGTTGATGCAAGTGAAGTGGGTCCCACCACTTTTAAATTCCAAATTTAAGTCGGCTAACTCAACACGCAATTTCGCTCGGGCTCGGGTTCGTTTAATTCCGATCTAAATGAATTTTCCATCGCGACGTAATTAAATACGATTTAATTAAATAATAATGCCTAGCAAAATTATTACGAAAGTCGCTTGCGAATTAATTTCAAATTAATTCGTTCGCCCAAATTAAAATCTAATTTTAATTCTGCATTGAAATCTGATTTCAATTAATATATCTAATATATTATTTAATCGATTAATTCCAAATTAATCGCATTCTCTCTTCTATATGAATTTTATCCCAGATAAATTCTTGCCGCAATTAGTCATAGATTAATTTTCTCACTTTCATAATCAATCCTAGATTAATTCTGTTCGAGTCAAATGTCATCGGTGAATCTTTGGGAAGCGACCCAAGAGATCCCTGGATATCATGCATACCGCGTACAACGTTCTCACCGATTTACAAGACATAAGTGGCTTCTAGCAAATCACTGTGCCTACCCAATTCTCCAGAAATATTCAACGAAGAATATATAATCTATATCAGGCATAATATACTATGTATTGCGCATTACGATCCAGTATCAGATGTCACATACTAGGCCTAGGGCTGGAATTGTGTCTGCCCCGTACGAAGCATATATCGGATCACTAGCAACTAGTCTATTTAATCGGATAATCATGACCTAGTCATATTATCCCGATTGTTGCAGAATTTAAGAGTACTAGTTCTGTATCTCTGCGTGATCATCTTCTCCATATGACTGAAGTGATACTTCCATCTTGACATCACACCAAATACACTACGATTCTCAGTAAACCCAGAAGAGGTGTACACAGAACCTATTAAAGCTCCGGACGATCAAAACCAAAGCGTGTTGATTGTCGCAAGTATTAGCGAAACAAGTCTCAGGTTAAGACCACATAAACCTACCCTGATGCGGATTCCCATAGACACATAGTCATACTACCAATGGGATTCCGATGGGTTTATCCAGAGTGAAGCTGTTCCCGGTCGAACGGCTAACAGATCCTCTTATCACACTTGCATAAGTATCCAATACTTAAATATATGAGAACTATGTCGTTAAGCTTCCATAACGCGCACAAGTGTAATACTAGTCTATTCCGCATTATCGATGTCTAGTCTCGATAATACTACGACTATGGATATTTAATGACTAAACCGTTCGTGGATTAATACTGTCTCATATCTTATTAATCTGGAACTAATCATAAGGACTTTTATCATTTATATATATTCAAGTAATCCAATTACAAAATGATAAAATAGAAATTCCCTTTGTCACATAGTTAATTTGTACAAAAATCATAATGTCTTTTACAAATAGTGATGCTATGGGTCATAATTACCCAACACTCCCCCGTAGCATAGACGAAACTTCGATGTACCCTTGAGGTACCTGAGAATCCATTTGACTACCTCCTAGTATTGCTTTCTAGGGATAGAGAGAAAACGACTCACTACACCCACTGCGTGTGCAATATATGGCCTGGTACATACCATTGCATACATTAGGCTTCCAACACCTGAAGAATATGGTATTGATGACATCTCATCTATCTCTTTATTGGATGAATGACATGAACTCTTGCTCAGTTTGAAATGGTGTGCTAGCGGAACACTGACTGGTTTGGCTTTCTGTATATCAAATCTCCTGATTATCTGTTCAATATAACTTTCCTGTGAAAGCCACAACTTCTTGTTCTTTCTGTCACGAACAATCTCCATTCCCAAAATTTGTTGAGCTGGTCCTAAGTCTTTCATGTCAAAAGACTTGGAGAGTTCCTTCTTCAGCTGGCTGATCTTCCCTGCTTCTTGTCCAACAATCAACATATCGTCCACATATAGTAGAAGATCAATGAAATTTCCATTTTGAAACCTCTGGATGTATACACACTGATCTGCTTCAGTTTTTTTGTAGCCTTGACCCACCATGAATGAGTCAAACTTCTTGTACCACTGCCTCGGTGCTTGCTTGAGCCCATACAAGCTCTTTTTCAGCTTGCAAACAAGGTTTTCTTTTCCTGAATCCTTCTGGCTGCTCCATGTAGATTTCTTCATTCAGATCACCATGAAGAAATGATGATTTGACATCCATATATTCAAGCTCCAAGTTCAATCTGGCTACCAATCCTATGATGACTGACCAGTGTAATCACACGTGTATAATGCAAGCGCACGTATCGTTCAAGTAGTATAAAAAGTATCGATCCCACGAGGACTTAATACCTAATCTATTAATTTTATGAGGTCAAATGATTACTAGTATCTAACAGTTGATTGATTGATTGCGAAATGGTGATGATTTTTAATTTAAAAACAAGTAAATAAAATTTCACAAAAGGAGGTTGAGGAAAATTTAAATTTATAAAACTATCCAGGGTTGTGATTTCTTCCAATATCATTTTAAAGATGAATTGGTTATTTAATGTTTGTGTAATATATCGATTTACTAACCTGGAACACGAAATTATGCAAAAGCCTCTGTCGATGGTCAAATGCAAATACCCAGTTTAACCCAATTGAACCATATGTCTTTGTCAACCAAATTATCTGGATTCCTTAAGTTTAAGTTCCAATTATGGCTACCCCCGCCCGACAGGTATATGTTTATCCTGTAAGGAAATCTATTAAAGGGTTATCTATCCTCAAGGAAGATCGTGGGCTACTAAGTCTAAGGCTGAAACCTAAAATTCCTTTGTCAAGTTTATTTTAGATTTACAAGATCAATCTTATTAGTGGCCAATTAACAAGACGCATTAAGCTTAAGACTTAATAAGTAAACCTTTAAATTACCCAAAATATAAAATAACCCCTTATAAACCGGTGATATTAGAATTCATCACAACCCTAGATAACTAACTTAGTTACGACACATAACTAGGGCTTGTAAAAACTTAAAAGTAAAAGACATAAAATAAAATGCTGCAAAGTAAATGCGGTAAGGTAAATACTTAAAAGTAAAATTACAAAATTAAAATGCTAGGGTTAAAGGATCTACTTTTACTACTACTATTTTAGATATCTCCCTTAATATAATATATTAACTTGTGATAACATTACCAACCAGCCATATATGCGGTAACTTGATTAAGTCAAATTAAGTCCAACCAGCCATTAAGGCGGTAACAATATTTGTCCATAAACCAGCCATATAGGCGGTAAATTACCAACCGACCAATCAGGCGATATCCTTGCTTAGTCAAATTAAAACAAATTTAATATCAATTACCAATCGGCCAATATAGCGGTATCCTCATTAAGTCAAATTTTAAATAGTGAATATATTATAATTAGGGAGATTAATCTAAATAGCAGTAATAAAAGTTTTACCTTTCACCCTAGCAGTGGGAAGTTACCTCCTCATGTTGAATAGTAAAAACTGAAAAAGTAAAGAAAGTAAATTATTATTACAGAACGTTTTTAAAATTAATTACAAAACTGAAATTTAAAGAAAACTAGATATAAAACTCCATATTTACATTAGAGAATTCAGAGAGGAATGTACATCTGAAACTGAAACCTCGAGCAGAATTTATAAGCCTTGATGGGGTCTCCGCGTCGCGACGCGCAAGCTTCACGCGTCGCGACGCGATACGTGTCAGCTTATGGTTGGTCCGCCGAGATTCTTATCCAATTACGTGGCGATGTGGATGATTAACTCAATAATTGAGCTGACATGGCAGTGACGTGGTGATGATGTGGCAACACGTGGCGATAGCGATTGTCAGTACCATAGGATTATGACACGTGGCGATAGCGAATGTCGGCACCGTAGGATTGCGACACGTGGCGCGTTATGATTGGCTGATGATGACACGACAGTGATATGGCGAGTTGACTCGGTCAGCTGCTGATATGGATGATGATGTGTCAGACACGCAAGATGACACGTGGCGACATTTGGCGATGTTGATTGTCGGCACCATATGATGATGACACGTTGCACAACGCATGTTAGCAGATCGGCTGTGATGTTGACACATGGCAGGCGCACGTTAGCAAGTCAAACTTTTTAGATTCTGACACGTGTCTCCCGGTGCACGTTAGCAGCTCATGGCGCATGTTAGACGTCGCGACGCCAATGGCTTGCGCGTCGCAATGCGCAAAATTACCAAATTACCCTTTTGTCCGTTTTTCACTGTTTTGGCCCCAAATCACCTCCAGAGAGTCCTGAAACTTTATTTATCTACAAAATACCACAAAACATATCAAAATATTCACAAAACTCAAGAATCTATACAAAATATTAGGTCAAATGAGTGAGAAATAATGATACATTTTCCACTCATCACACCCCCAAACCTAACATTTTGCTAGTCATCGAGCAAAACACAGAATAAAATAATATAAACATCTTTAAAATAAAATTTAACTAAGCCACTTTCGTAGGGATCACGGGTGCATTTAGCGTATGCAACAAGACTTTAAACCCCTATGTGTCCATAGTAGATGAGTTGTAGTCTCGTGAGGGTTTACAACAATGATACCCAAAAACATTTTACAAAAGTAAAAAGGTAGTGAAACAAATGCACACAAAAGCAAAAAGACAAGAGAAAATAAAATAAAGAAGTTAGTGACTAATCAGGTGAAACTTCTACTCCAAGTTACTAGTTGTTTTCTTTCTTTCTAAATTACTAAATAAGTAAATTCTCCGATTATATTAACCATTCTCCATATACACAGCCAACAAAATATTAATCAACTCATTTTTGCCCACAACAGTCTCAAGTGCAGTTGATAAGACAGTAATATTTTTGTCCTAAATTTTTATCAGAATTCACACCTTTTGGTAGTAATGGAATAATTTTTCTGATTTTTCTCTCTGATTTTTGATTTTTTTATTTATATACAATATCTTCCATCTATGTAGCGAGTGTTGGGTCGATGGCTCCCAAACCAGTTGGCTTTAGGGCACCAGGTGTTAAGACACCCCTACGGACTTAATTACTCAGACTTCAGATATATATATATATATATATATATTTGCAACATCCTTGATCTATGTAGCGAGCTTTGGGTCAGTGACTCCCAAACCAGTTGGCTTTAGGGCACTAAGTGTTAAAACACCCTTACAGACTTAATAACTCGGATCTCATATGTGTGTGTGTGTGTTTGTTTTTTACTCCATCATTTTTTGAGATGCTTCCTCCAATTAAACTAGAGCACTGAATATTACAAACTTTTCAATTACAACTCATGTCCATACGTTACCATGCATGTTGATAATATCTGCCAACTGAGCATATGAAGATCCATTTTAGTCAATTTTATGGAGAATTTACAAATTAAATAATTCAAAAGGAAATAAACAAAAATTAACTTGTTTCGAAAATAGGTTTGAAATACATATCAGGAGTGGGAACTCCTTACACAGCTATCTCTCACCAATTTCACATTTTTAGTCAAAATAAAAACAAAAACGCAAAATATTTTTATAATTTTTTCAAATTTTTCAAAATTTTTTTTTTTGAAAAATTTTGGACTAAAAATAAAAACAACATACAACTAAAAACAAGATACTGATCAACTAATTCCCTCCCCCAAACCTAAATGAGATATTGTCCCCAATGTCTTAAAAAGTAGAAGAAGAGTTTAGAAGATAATACCTGGTTAGCTGAAATTATACACGAAAAGTTAAAGGTTAAGATCTAGATAAATCTGACACCTCTTACCACGATCGTCCTCAGACCAATTTATATTTGAAATGATAGGGTCAATTTGTGGTTCATATGCTAAGATTTGGTCAATTAGATCCGGAGCAGTTCTGGCAGTAAAGAGGAGTTCTTTCATAGGTTTTGTCACGAACCCATTTCTTCGGGCATCATCAAGAAATACACAAAGAAAATCATAAAATCCTTCAACGTTGTACAGTCCAAGCGGTTTCTGGTGTATGTTCAAGTTTACCCTAGATAATACCTGTAAAAATTTCCTCTAATGTACCCAAGCCATCTGGCAAAGCAATAAAAGCATCAGTACATTTAATCATTTCTACCAATCGTTTAGACATACATGGCACAATTAGTTCTTCTCCGTTTGATAGTCCAATAAGATTTTCCTCCGCCAAGGGTTTTTGGGATGATTCCCAAGACTTAACTGCCTCCTTCCTGTACAGCCTTTGAAACGATCCCCATTAGTCCAAGATTTCCTCCGCCATATACTAAGTGCATATTCCTTGCAGCTAAGACTCGACCTAATTCATGTGCTGCTGCTATGTATTGTGGCTTAACACCAACCCTAGTACCGCAAAACACACAGATGTTTTCAACTCATCTTCTTGAAATGGCTTCCATGTTTTACACTAGATTTCTTCAAAAGTGCAATGATGAGTTGAATTTATAACACCTGAAAAAGGTGAGTAAATTAATAGCACTAGTACCTGCTAAATGTCAATTATTAGTTAACAGTAAAATCAATCGTGATAGTCAAAAAGGTCTGGATCCTGTCAGAGAAAATAAAAGAAAACAACAAAAAAAATTACAATTATTAGGAAAAGACAAAGAGATATAATATGTACAAGAATTTACATCTTGATTGACGTCTATGCGTCAGGGATAAGCATCCCATCCAATTTTCTTATAAATTGGCAAACATGGTCTTTTTGAGTCAGATTCCCGAGACTTAACTGTTGTCTTTCTTTTTGGAATTGTGTATGTAATTTGCGGATGGCTATATGAACATATCCACTAGGATGCGTCTCAAGAGTCGAAGATATATCATCTAAAGACTCCTTACTCAAGCTATCCCTAATGAATTTAATTTTATCTTCGCGATTATCAGACACCATTCCTAAAGAACGACAACGAGTATTGCAATTCCAGCGTGCACATTTGTAACAAACACCCATTTGCTTAGCTCTACGTTTATTTGCATAAGTACTTCTTCCAAAACCAGGCAGATGTGAAATAAAATAGTCAGAAGACTCACCTACCAATCAGACCCGTGCTTCAATAATCCAACGAATGTCAGTTGGAATACCTTTGATCATCAGTAGTCTCATCCGTCCCAAGCGAGATTTGTAGAATTTCATCTGAGATTTTTGAGGGAGAGAAGGAAATTATTTGTGAAGATTTGCGAGAACTTCTTCCATCCTGAAATGACTTTACCTGCAAAAATTAAACACACAAAAATAAAACACACCAGATCACAATATATACACAAATTACATGGGTTGCCTCTCTGCGAGCACTAAGTTTAACATCGTCAGCTAGACGTGACTTCTCGAACGTTAGGCTGGATCTGAAAGTGTGACACTTTCTTTTTGTCACTCAAATGATTCTCCCCAGTAGTGCTTGACACACTGACTATTAACCTTGAATGTTTCGTTGGTGTTGGGATCCAGTAACTCAACAGCTCCATATGGTAAAACCTGAGAGATCACAAAAGGACCTGACCACCTTGATTTCAACATTCTAGGGAAAAGTTTCAACCTTGAGTTGTACAACAACACCTTCTGCCTTGGTTCCAATTGTCTGCGCACTATTTTCGATCATGCCATTTCTTGGTCTTTTCCTTGGACAATATGGCATTCTCATAAGCATGTAGGCGAAATTCCTCCAATTCGTTGAGTTGGTGAAGTCTTTTCTCTCCTGCAGCTTGTGGATCAAGATTTAACTTCTTCAGTGCCTAGTACGCCTTGTGTTCAAGTTCAACTGGTAGATGACATGTTTTCCCAAACACCATACGATATGGGAACATACCAATGGGTATCTTGTAAGCTGTCCGATAGGCCCATAATGGATCATCCAGTTTTGTTAACTAGTCCCTCATTATTGATCCAACAGTTCTCTCCAAGATTCTTTTGATTTCTCTATTTGAAACTTCAACCTGTCCATTTGACTATGGATGATAAGCAGTGGCAACCTTGTGAGTAACTCCATATTTGGATAGGAGTGCATCAAAGTATCTGTTGCAGAAATGTGAGCCACCATCACTGTTAATTGCCCAAGGTGTTCCAAAGCGAGTGAAAATATTCTTTTTAAGGAATTTGATCACCACTTTTGAATCGTTGGATGGAATTGCAATTGCTTCAACCCATTTGGAGACATAGTCTACTGCAACCAGGATGTACAAGTTTCCGAATGATGGAACAAAGGGTCCCATGAAATCTATACCCCCCAAATAAAATATCTCTACTTCCAGAATGTTTTGCAAATGTCCTTCATTTCTCCTGGAAATGTTCCCCGTTCTTTGGCACCTGTCACATTAAAGAGCAAAAAGATAAGCATCTTTAAAAAGAGTGGGCCAGAACAAACCTGATTGTAGGAATTTGGCTGTAGTTTTTTTCCGCTGAAGTGTCCGCCATATGGTGATGAATGACAGTGTTGCAAAACACTGTTGACCTCCTCCTATGGAACACACCGCCTTAGTAATTGATCAGCACAACGTTTGAACAGGTATGGCTCATCCCAAACATAGTGCTTGACTTCTTTGAAGAACTTCTTTCATTGCTGAGTTGTCCATTCAAACGGCCATTTTCCCGAAACGATGTAGTTGACATAGTCAGCATATCAAGGGACATCATGATGTTTCATGGCAAACAGCTGTTCATCTGGAAAGGTTTCTTTGATTGTCAGTTCTTTGCCAGCTGTTTCTCCATTCTCAAGCCTCGATAGATGATCTGCCACTTGGTTCTCTGTCCCTTTCCTGTCTCTGATCTCCACGTCAAATTCTTGCAGAAGAAGTATCTAACAGATCAATCTGGGTTTGGCATCTTTCTTCGTGATTAAGTATTTGATTGCTGAACGATCTGTGTAGACCACCACTTTGGGACCCAGCAGATAGAAGCGCAATTTGTCAAAAGCGTACACAACTGCGGGCAATTCCTTTTCAGTAGTTATGTAGTTTAGTTGAGCTTCATTCAAAGTTCTGCTGGAGTAGTAAATAATGTGGAAAATCTTTGCTTTGCGTTATCCCAAAACTGCACCTACAGTAAAATCACTAGCATCGCACATCACCTCAAATGGAAGGGTCGAGTCTAGTGCTACTATGATGTGGGCAGAGACTAGCTTCTATTTTAAGATCTCAAAAGCTTCATGGCATTCTTTGGTGAAGTTGAAAGGCACATCCTTCTCCAGAAGATTGCATAGAGGTTTAGCAATCTTGGAAAAGTCTTTTATAAATCTCCTGTAAAAGCCAGCATGTCCGAGAAAGCTCCGAATCCCTTTGACGGATGTCGGCGGAGGTAGTTTTTCAATTGTTTCAATCTTTGCTTTGTTTACCTCGATTCCCTTTTGTGAGATCCGGTGTCCCAGAACAATGTCTTCATGCACCATGAAGTGGCATTTCTCCCAGTTGAGTACCAGGTTGGTATCTTCACATCTTTGTAACACATGTTCCAAATTTTGCAAGCAGTGGTCAAAAGAGTCTCCAAACACAGAAAAATCATCCATGAATACCTGTTGGAATTCTCTAAGGTCCAAGGATCATTATCAAGCAATGAAAACAAGTGAATACAACAAAAAAGAATGGTGGAATCATACTCACATCGAAAATATTGGATGCTTCGAAGAACAAAAAAAAACCATTTTCTGCCCTCCATGAAGCTCGGCAGTCCACTGTTTTCTTCCTCCATTTTCGACCATGGATGGTCCTCCATTGATGCTCCAAGCTCCAAGCTTATCAAGGTGATTCCAAGCTCATGAAGTGAGTTCCCTATCACCTTTGTATGTCTCTAAGAGTGTGCTAGCACTTAGGAATTTTGCCACAAAATTCCATAGCTCTTTCTTGCCATTATCGGTGAACCAAATCAGAAGAAAAAGGGCTGTAAAGCCGAGAGAGAGATGAAGAAGAAAAAGGCTCCAAAAACGTGAGCTAAGGAGAGAGAATGAAAAATGTGTAATAGGTTTTATAATTTCCAAAATCAATTAACCATTTACCATTTTTCAATTTCAAAAAAGTCAAGCAATAAATGCCCTCAACCACCAACATCAATCAATCAAGTGACAACTTGTCACATCACTCAAAGTGACATGTGATTTGACGCTTGATGCGACTAATGATTTGACGCTTGATTTGACTTGCGTGCCGCACTCAAATTTGAAATACGAATGCGCTCGCAAACAATCCCGGGCTTGGGTTCCCTAATTCTAAATTAATGAATTTTCCGTTGCGACGTAATTAAATCTAATTTAATTAAATAATCATGCCAAGCATAATTACTATTCACATCGCTAATGAGTTAATTCTAAATTAATTCGTTCGCCCGAATTAAAATCTAATTTTAATTCCGCGTCGAAATCCAATTTCGATTAATATATCGAATATATTAATTTATCGATTAATTCCAAATTAATCTTTTTCTCTCTCTAAATGATATTTTATCCTAGATAGAATATCTCCGCAATTAATCCCAGATTAATTTTCTCTCTCCTCTAATTAATCCCAGATTAATAAAAGTGCGAGTCATACGTCATCGATGAATCTTCGGGAAGCGACCCATGAGATCCCCGGATATGTTGGCAGTAAATACGGTTGTCGGACTATCCGAACACATACGTACCAAGTACGACGTTTTACTGATTTACAAGACAAGGTTGGTTCTAGCAAAGCGCCATGCCTTCCCAATTCTCCAAAAACATGCTTACAGGAATAAGCGATCTATATCAGGCGTAGTATACGTAGTATTGCGTATGTCGATCCAGTATCAGATGATCATGTGCTAGGCCTGGGACTGGAATTGTGTCTGCCCCATACGAAGCACATGTCGGATGTCGGATGTCTGGTAACTAGTCTCTATAATCGGATATATATGACCTTGTCATAATATCCCGATAGCTGCAGCATATAAGAGAACAAGTTCCGTATCCTACGTGACCATCATCTCCACTATGACTGGAGTGATACTCTCGTCTTGATATCACACCGAACACACTACGATTCTCGATATACCTAGAAGAGGCGTACACAGAAACCGTTAAATCCCTGGACGACCAAAACCAAAGTATATTGATTGTCGCGCGGTGCAAGTCTCAGGTTAAGACCAAATACACCTACCCTGATTTCGGACTTCCATAGACATATAGTCATACTACCAATGGAATTTCGAGGGGGTCTATCCAGAGCGAAGCTGTTTCCCGTACCATCGGTAAAACACAACCTCCTATTACACTTGCATGAGTATCTTATACCCAAATATATGAGAACTATGCCGTTGTGCCCTAACAATGCACACAAGTGTAATACTAATCTTTTACGCATTTATCGATGTCCAATCTCGACAATGCTCTGACTAGGGATATTTAATGATTTATCCTTCGTGGACTGATACTGTCTCATATCATTCTCAATCCAGGAACAAATCATAGGGACCTCATATCATTTATATATCTTGGTGATCTAATCACAAATGATAAGAGTGCAATCTCCTTTGTCACATAGTTAATTTGTACAACAACACCGTGATCTGTACAAATAGTGACGCTATGGGTCATAATTGTCCAACAATCTCCCACTTGGCCTATAGCCAGTCACTCGAGTGTCTGACACCCGAACTATGTACGGTTGGCTCAAATTACTGAGAAAAGGTTTTCGTCAGCGGATTTGCATGATTATCGTCTGATGCGATTTATTCGATCATCACATCGCCACGATGTATGATCCGAACGAATCAGATGAATAGTCAAAGTATATATCTAGGTCGTTGATGAGACCATTAATTCTTTAGCTTGTGCTGACGCCTAGCTCAGCTGCTAACAGAACTATATCTAATCTAATTAGATTTGTTATTGACCCAGATGGCTTCTATTGCTGCCTCAGCTACAACAATAACCCGCATTTGTTGTTTATTCAGTAGCAGTACCTTGCTTGGAAGATTTCCAGCTCACTGTACCGTTATTCAAACTGTATAGTACCGTCTGCGACTTATAGTCATCTTATCGGTTTAGGAAACTTGCTGTAGTGATCTCAGTCACTTCAAGTTCTTCTTCTCCACAGATTAAGACAGCATCCTTAGTTCTGTAAGATACTAACAGATGTTCTTAACATAAATCCAGTTACTATCACTTGGATTGGCCTGTTTGTGAATCCATATGCTCAAAGCGTATGAGACACCAGGTTACGTACATTTTTCAATGTACGGATTTCTCGGAGAGTCTTCTCGAAAGCCAAGCTTTCACCGATTATTTTTATGGGAATATCATTTCCATGAAATGACATATATTATCATTATTGTAGGACATCCATTGTCAGTGCGCTCCCACTAACCCTCTTATATACACAAGAATCATTTTCGTTTTGAATTAAATCATACTCCATTATGATTACATTAAAATGATAATTCCAAGAACCTATGCTTGCTTCAATCCAAACATGGATCGAATAACTTGCAAACCTTGTTTGCTAGTTTTGGTACGACAAAACCAACATGATATTGTAAACATCCTCCAAAAGGTTTCCTTTTAAGGAAAGCGATTTTCCCGTTCAGCTAACATATTTCATAAATGAAACATGCAGCTTCAGCAAGCATTATCCAAATGGATTTACCGTGGCAACATGTAAAAGGTTGAATCGTAATCAACACAATGTTGATAACGATACCTTTCCACTAAAAGCCTAGCTTTATACGTTGGTATGTTGCTATCCATGTATGTCTTCCTTGAAGACTTATATAGTACCAATAGGCACAATGCCTTGCGGTACATCAACTAGTGTCCAAACATAGTCGATTTACATGGAATCCATTTCGGATTCATGACACTTTGTCATAATAGAGAGTCGATACCCTGTATCACTTCTTCATACGTAGTCAGTTGATATACCTCAAAAGATTAACATCTTTATGAGGTGAGATCAGAAACCCATACCCCATGTTGTTTTCTGACTCTCTCCGACATACGATGTTCTTGTGTATTCGAAGATTAATGGTATAGTTTCATCCTTGATGAACTATTTGTGTTCTATTAGGAATCAGTGCCTTTGAATAGTATTACTATCCTCCCACTTACCACTACATATCGGTATTCCTCTTAGGAAAACCGTATGGTGAGCAACAATCTAATTGTTCTCTGGTGAGATGTATAAGTACAATACTTATGGTATCCCTAGGATAACCTACAATTGGAACTTATCTAATTTGGGTTTTAGTTTGGTATCATCCAAACATATGCCTAGCATACCCAAATTTTCAGGAATGAGAAACCCGGTTTCTTTCCTGTTCATATCTAATATGATATCTGTCAAACAGACTTTTATGGAACATTATTCTAAATAAGTTCTGCACTATTTATACTTATCCGTTGAAGGAAATGGTAGCTCAGAGCGACTCATGATTAGCCTTATCATGTCTAACATAATTCGGTTTGTCTTAGTTCGGACACACCGTCAATTTGACGTGTTCCGGGAGGAGTCCTTATTTGAAAGAATACTATAATCTTTCAAGTATATTAGAAACTTATTGCTTAAGTATTTTTCATTATGGTCTTACCGTGACGGTTTAATACTTTAGCTGAACTGTTTGTCTATTTTCGTGTCGAAACTTTAAAAGTTTCTGATTTGTGTTCTTCAAAACAAACACATAACCATAACGCGATGCCACATCCGTAAAGGTCACGAAATATTCATATCCACCTCTAGCCTAGCTAGATATGGGCCCACTTGCTTCACTATGAACTAGGGCTAACAGATCTGTGGCATTTGCACTTTTACCAAGTAAATAGTGTTTTAGGCACTTTGCCCAATAAACTAGATTCGTAGAATTTATTTGAATAGTATCAAATCAGTCCGAGTACCCACTCTTCAAAAGTGTGGATATATGATTCTTGTTTGATTGTGTCCCAGACAACAATGCCACAATTAGTTTCATCTGATCAAATCAGTTTGAGCTATTTGTTTGTCATGTTATATGTTTGAGATATATTTATATTCAAAATATAAATGTTGTTATTTCACATCTAATGTGTTTATCTCAATATCATCTTTATATAATAAAACACTTTAGTGTTCTAGAATAAAAAGGTTCACCCGCAGCGGGTTAAACACTGATATAGAGATAATGTATCTAGTCAAACTAGTTACATTATAACAGTTTCCTAATTTAAGTACACACCCGAAGGTAGTTCCTAAACTTAGGTATCTACGGTTGAAACAACGATTTTGGTCCCGTTTCCAATTCGTAGATAAATCTCTATGGAAGTCAGTATCATGCTCAAAGCAGATTCTGAACACCAGTATATATTTATGTACCACACTAAGTATTTAAAATCTAATTTCAATACTAGTAATGAACATAATTATGACAAATATATTTGAAGTCAGAGCCTTGCTCGTCTTCAATTCCTTCATGTCTGCTTTGTCCAAACGGCAGTCACGCTTCCGCGATCCCGTTTGCCACAATTTAGGCAGACATTTTGGGATATGTCTTTTATCTTCCTAGAAGATTATAATGATTTTGCCTTTGCCCTTTTCATATTCCAGAAGCCTTTGGCCAAGCCTTGGCCTTCTGGAATATCGAAGTAAGGTGCGCCTTGCGCTACTTGCCTAATTGCAAACTTTGACTTTATCTCCTTGAGAATAGTCATTAACTCTCCAAGAGTTAAGTATTGCAATTTAGTACTTTTAAGATTCTAAGGATAGATTCTTTGAAGATCCTTCAATTTCATTATCATACTTTAAGGATCTAATCCTTAGTTCTGATTCAGAAATTAAGGAGTCTACTACGACAAGCTTAATGGATTAAGCACTTAAGTTATCATTACATAAATCTTCCAAAGATTATGCTCTACTATTTGCTTAACTCGAGGCTTAGGCCTAATATGTTATTTTATCAAATAAAGTAACTTATTAGTTTCCAGGACCATCCTGAAATTTAATTCCCAATTTGAAAAATTAAACCATTTAAATACATTTTCCTTAGGATTATGTTTTAAATGTTAATCTTTCTATTCTATCTTGATTTTAATAGTCCAACTATTTAATCAATGATTTAGGTACTATTTATTATAATGATCACAATAGTCCAACTATTTAATCAACTATAATTTAATTGTTTGAATATAGTCCAACTATTAATTAAAACAACGTTTAAATATTAGTCCAACTAACATTTAAATTATTTGACGAATGATATTTTTTTGAGCGCGTATGGCAAGTAATTAAACGAATATTGCAAATTCAATTCTTGCCTCCCACTATTTTTCGGCGAGCCTCTAACCCTCTGTCGAGTACTCGGGAAACCGTGTTTCCTAGTGGGCTAGGATCCCGTTAAATATCACACAATCTTGACTTTGGCCAACAAATTGTATGATAATTAACTAGGTAGATCTCTAAGATCAATTGGATCCAATCCAATTCCTAGATCCAGTAGGGGGACATCCAAGTCCGAAACATATATCTTATATATGCCAATACATCCAATGTATTGCCTAACCTTTTTCCTCTGAATCAACTAAGCCTTGGCTTTGGCACAACAAACTTAGTGATCCCAGTTAAGCGTGGCCCATTGACCATGGAAAGCTTCGTAATCAATGTCGATGGACAAGAAGTGGTCTTAACTTTGGCCAACAAACCACAACTTGGACAAGACACTGACATGGAACAAAGCTCTCGTGATTCAAACACATCCTCGATGGACAAAGGCCTTGACTTTGGACAACAAGCCAATGCCAGTCTCGGATCTTGAGTAAGAATCACTCAATGGAAGGAAAAACGCTTAATATTTTGCGAGGGTTTTTCGAGTGCAAATTGGCAACCAATTTATTATATTTGTTAAGGTCTCATCATCATACACCCTTAAACATGCATTCTAAACACATAATAAAGCGCGTATAATAAAATAATAATGATATGCGGATGGATACTTTACACATTGATCCTAGATCAAATCTCTCACTTTCTCTCTCCCGCTAGCACATGTATCACTTCTACCCGTTACACTACACTTCTAAAGAAACCTCATTTACATTGAGGGGAATAGGTGAGAATAGAATACAAAGAATATGGAGGTATAAGATTGGACACGCAGGTCCAATTAATAAATTCCAAATTTATTACAACAATTTCTAAAATTGTCTCACCCATCTAATATCCATCTGATATACATTATTTATGCATCGCAACCATGTATTCACACAAGCATGTTATCAATCAATCTAATCAAATTAATTAATTTGATAATTAGTGATCATCCAATGTTCAAGCAACGATTTGATTTTGCTCGAGTCAAACTAGTTTTGCGAATAAGTACTCAAAGTACTAATTCTCGAATTAAATTAAACTACATAATTAAATCCAATTCAATTTGTATTTAATACTAATTCGTTATTTAATTCCAAATTAAATATTACACTTTATTAATAAACCTTTACGACTTAAATTCCAAATTTAATCGTTACGGGTCTCAAAGCCCGATTAACGTCCAACGTCAATTCAATTAAAGTCCAATGGGCTTTTAATTAACTTCTTTAAGGCGTGAACTTTTGGTCAACTCGGGTCAAACCCAATAACCAAAGTCCAATCCGGGAGTTACCCCATAAGCCCATAAATTAATTTAGGCCCATTAGGCCCAATTAAACTTTAAAGGTCCATTAAGTCACATTTGGGCTTTATGGAGGCGGTTTTGGGCCCAATTGGATCCAACCAATTTTGCCTAAACCTAACTTAGTATAACCAAGCCCAATAAGCCCAATAACAACTTTCAATCCCAAATCCAATTTTAAGCCCAAATAATTAAATTAGCACATTCCAAATTCCCAATTTAATTACACAAAGTGTATAACACAATTAATTACCCAAATCAATATTTCCAAAACACAAATTTGACAAATTAATCATGCTTATTTACATCAATTACTGTCCAACACATTTTGATCAAAAAATCAAACCCAATACATGCTTCCAAACTCCCGGCTATGGAGGGATTTTATGTCCAATTCAAATTCAATCCAATTAAATCCAAATCAATATCCCCAAATGATTTCCAACACATCCAATGATCAAAAAATCAAAAATCCAAGACTTATTAGGGAACTTAAGATTCGGCCAAGCCTAAAAAATTGGGCAAAATTGTTCCAAACCAATTTTCTTGAAATTGATCCAATCAAACTTCAATTCAACATGTTTTAAGCATACTCAATCATCCAATTCAACCAAATCATGCTTAAAATCATTTTACCCAATTTTAACCCTAAATCATTTTCATGCTCAATATTGGCTCAAGATACCATTGTTGGAATTCTCTAAGGTCCAAGGATCATTATCAAGCAATGAAAACAAGTGAATACAACAAAGGAGAATGGCAGAATCATACTCACATCGAACAGATTGGATGCTACGAAGAACAAAAAAAAAACCATTTTCTGCCCTCCATGAAGCTCGGCAGTCCACTGTTTTCTTCCTCCTTTTTCGGCCATGGATGGTCCTCCATTGATGCTCCAAGCTCCAAGCTTATCAAGGTGATTCCAAGCTTATGAAGTGAGTTCCCTATCACCTTTGTATGTCTCCAAGAGTGTGCTAACACTTAGGAATTTTGCCACAAAATTCCATAGCTCATTCTTGCCATTTTCGGTGAACCAAAACAGAAGAAAATGGGCTGTAAAGCCGAGAGAGAGATGGAGAAGAAAGAGGCTCCAAAAACATGAGCTAAGGAGAGAGAATGAAAAATGTGTAATAGGTTTTATAATTTCCAAAATCAATTAACCATTTACCATTTTTCAATTTCAAAAAAGTCAAGCAATAAATGCCTTCAACCACCAACATCAATCAATCAAGTGACAACTTGTCACATCACTCAAAGTGACATGTGATTTGACGCTTGATGCGACTAATGATTTGACGCTTGATTTGACTTGCGTGCCGCACTCGAATTCGAAATGTGACCCGGGCTCAATTTCGCTAATTCCAATTTAACGAATTTTTCGTTGCGACGTAATTAAATCTAATTTAATTAAATAATCATGCCAAGCATAATTACTATTCACATCGCTAACGAATTAATTTAGAATTAATTCGTTCACCCGAATTAAAATCTAATTTTAATTCCGCGTCGAAATCCAATTTCGATTAATATATCGAATATATTAATTTATCGATTAATTCCAAATTAATCATTTTCTCTCTCTAAATGATATTTTATCCTAGATAAAATATCTCCGTAATTAATCCGTATTAATTTTCTCTCTCCTCTAATTAATCCCAGATTAATAAAAGTGCGAGTCATACGTCATCGGTGAATCTTCGGGAAGCGACCCATGAGATCCCCGGATATGTTGGCAGAAAATACGGTTGTCGGACTATCCGAACATGTACGTACCAAATACGACGTTTTACCGATTTACAAGACAAGGTTGTCTTCAAGCAAAGCGCCATGTCTTCCCAATTCTCCAGAAATATGCTTACAGGAATAAACGATCTAGTATCGGATGATCACGTGCTAGGTCTGGGGCTGGAATTGTGTCTGCCCCGTACGAAGCACATGTCAGATGTCTGGTAACTAGTCTCTATAATCGGATATACATGACCTTGTCATAATATCCCGATAGCTGCAGCATATAAGAGAACAAGTTCCGTATCCTACGTGAACATCTTCTCCACTATGACTGGAGTGATACTTACGTCTTGACATCACACCCAACAAACTACGATTCTCGATATACCCAGAAGAGGCATACACAGAAACCGGTTAAAACCCTGGACGACTAAAACCAAAGTATATTGATTGTCGCAAGTATTAGCAGTGCAAGTCTCAGGTTAAGACCAAATACACCTACCCTGATTTCGGACTTCCATAGACGCATAGTCATACTACCAATGGAATTCCGAGGGTATCTATCAAGAGCGAAGCTGTTTCCCGTACCATCGGTAAAACACAACCTCCTATTACACTTACATGAGTATCATATACCCAAATATATGAGAACTATGCCGTTGTACCCTCACAACGCGCACAAGTGTAATACTAGTCTCTTACGCATTTATCGATGTCCAATCTGGACAACTCTGACTAGGGATATTTAATGATTTATCCTTCATGGACTGAGACTGTCTCATATCATTCTCAATCCATGAATAAATCATAGGGACCTCATATCATTTATATATCTTGGTGATCTAATCACAAATGATAAGAGTGCAATCTCCTTTGTCACATAGTTAATTTGTACAACAACACCGTGATCTGTATAAATAGTGACGCTATGGGTCATAATTATCCAACAATACCTTCATACTCTGCTCCAGCATGTCTGAGAAGATGGCCATCATGTAATGCTAAAAAGTGGCAGGGGCATTACGTAATCCAAATGGCATCCTGCGGAAAGCAAAAATATCATACAGACATGTAAAAGTGGTTTTCTCCTCATCTTCTGGGGCGATAGAAATCTGATTGTACCCTGAATATCCATCCAGAAAGAAATAGAACTCATGTACCGCCAGTCTGTCCAACATTTGATCAATGAATGGCAGCGAAAAATGGTCATTTCTCATGGCTTTGTTCAGTTTTTGGTAGTCAATGCATACTCTCCATCCAGTCACTGTTCTTATTGGAATTAGCTCGTTCTTTTCATTTGTGACTACAGTTATTCCTCCTTTCTTTGGCACACACTGTATAGGACTCACCCAAGTGCTTTATGAGATGGGGTAAATGATGTCAGCATCCAACCATTTGATTATTTCTTTCTTTACGACCTATTTCATGATTGGATTGAGTCTCCGTTGATGCTCCACTGTGGGTTTGTACTCATCATTCATCAGAATCTTATACATGGAAAATGATGGACTAATTCCTCAAATGTCTGCTATAGTCTAGCCAATGGCTTTCTTGTGCTCTCGTAATACTCTCAGCAACTTTTCTTCCTGCTCCAATGTTAGTGAATAAGAAATAATAACAGGTAATTCTGAAGAGTTTCCAAGAAATACATATCTGAGATGGCTCGGTAGTAACTTAAGCTCCAGTTGTGGTGGTTCTTCAATCGAAGGCTTGATTCGATCTTTCTTTGGCAGTTCCAGGCTTTCCACTTGTGGTGTCGATTTGAATCAGAATGGTTTGTCAATGTAGTTGATACATTCCAGGATTTCAGCATCTAGCTCGCTGTCAGTCATATTGGTGATGCAAGCTTCAAGTTTGTCCGTGGGAGTTATATCAAAATCCTGAATGATACTATCAACAACATCAATTCTGAAACATTCTTCTTCATTTTCTTCACTCGGGAATTTCATGGCTTTGAAAACATTGAAAGTAACTTCTTGGTCCTGAACTTTCATAGTTAGTTCTCTTTTTTGTACATCAATAACAGTTCGTCCTGTCGCCAAGAATGGACTTCCAAGGATGATAGGTACATCTTTGTCTTCTTCTATGTCAAGGATAATGAAATCTTCTGGGAGAAAGAGTTTGTCGACTTTGACCAGCACATCTTCAACGACTCCTCTTGGAAATGTAAGCGTTCGATCAGCAAGTTGCAAAGAGACTGAGATAGGCATTGCTTCTCCAATTTTCAGTATCCTGTAAATAGAAAAAGGCATCAAATTAACACTTGCACATAAGTCACATAAAGCCTTACCGATGTAATGTTCTCCAATGGTGCATGGGACAGTGAAACTGCCAGGATCTTTCAACTTCGGGGGAAGTTTCCTCTGAATGATGGCACTGCATTCTTCCGTTAATGCTACTGTCTCGTAGTCTCCCAATCTCCATTTTCGTGAAAGAATGTCTTTCATGAATTTAACATAGCTGGGTATTTCTTCCAATGCTTCTGCAAATGGGATATTGATGTGCAGCTTTTTGAACACCTCCAGGAATCGAGCAAACAACTTATCCAGTTTGTTTTATGAAGACGCTGAGGAAAATGTGGAGGTGGAATGATCTGATCTTTTTCTTTTTCCTTTGCTTTTTTTCCTCCATCTGTGGAACTGCATCTTTTGGAAGTTCTTCAATTGTTGCCTTGATTCCAACATCTTTGTTGATTTCAGTACCGCTTTTCAAGGTGATGGCTTGACATTACTCATTCTCTCGGTTCCTTGGATTTGGTTCTGTGTTACTGGGAAGTTTACTTGGCGGTCTGTAACTCTGAGTATTGGCCAGTTGTCTAATTTGATTCTCCAGTACTTTGATGGAAGTAGATTGGCTCTGAAATATAGCATCGTACTTTTTTAACTGAGCCAGCGCTTCTGCTATTCCTGGTTCATTTGTCTGCTTCTGGCCTTTGTTCTGTTGCTGGAATCCAGATGGTGGATAGTTCTTTTGCCCTGAATTGTTGCTCCATGAGAAATTCGGATGATTCCTCTACCTTGGGTCGTAGATGTTAGAATATGGATTGTTCCTCTGTCTGTTGAAATTATTGACATAATTCATTGTCTCTTCAAGTTGATTTGGTTCTGGTGCTCCTCCATATGGTGAACTTGTGGATCCAATGCTGAGAGTCTCCATGAATTTGCATATCTGATCCAGCTTGGCGTTGACTGCTGTATTGGCTCCAACTTCATAAATTCCTACAATTCTTTGGATCATGCTCATTTCTGTTGGCCACAAGGAATTGTTGTTGGCTATTTCTTCGATTAGGTCCTAGGCTTGATCTTCTCCTTTTGCCATCAAAGCTTCTCCAGCAGCAGCATCGATTGTGGTTCTCATCAGTCCAGAAAGTCCATTATAGAAAGTTTGGACTTGAAGCCATTTTGGAATCTCATGGTGAGGACATTTCCGGAGAAAATCTTTGTACCTTTCCCAAGCTTCGTAGAGAGTTTCCGAGTCTTGTTGTACAAAAGATGTGATGTCATTCCTCAGCTTTCCAGTTCTGGCTGGTGGAAAGTACTTTGCAAGAAATTTGGTGGCTAAAGTGTTCCAAGTTGTGATGGAACCTGCTGGTAGTGAATGTAGCCATGCTTTAGCTCTGTCTTTCAAGGAGTATGGAAAAACCCGCAGTCTCATTGCTTCTTCAGCTTCTCGGTTTTAATTGAAAGTGCCGCAAACTTCCAGGAAGTTGCTAATGTGGGTATTAGGATCTTCAGTTGTTTTTCCCCCAAATTACACTGACTGGTGAATCATCTGAATGCATGTTTTGATGTTACACACGCATTTTCTGGTAAAGGAGGAAGTACAATATAGGAAATGAAGCCGTCGACCACCGGAATGGTTCTGTCTCGAATGGGTATTGGTGGTGCAACTTCCAGAGGTTCAGGTTCCATGTTGACTAAAGCTTCTTGGCCTTCACGCCTTTCCCTTCTTAACTGTCTGATAGTTCTTTCAATTTCTGGGTCAAGCGGTCGGAGTTCAAAGCTTCTGGTTCGTCTCATGTAGTTTCTAAGAACCTGAAACATAAGAAAACAAAAATAATAAGCAAAAAGAAATTAGATACAAGTAAAGATATCTAACCTCAAAACTAATAGTGAAAGATAAATAAGTCCCGGCAACGGCGCCAAAAACTTGACCGGTGTAATCACACGCGTATAACGCAAGCGCACGTATCGTTCAAGTAGTATAAAAAGTATCGATCCCACGAGGACTTAATACCTAATCCATTAATTTTATGAGGTCAAATGATTACTAGTATCTAACATGTTGATTGATTGATTGGGAAATGGTGATGATTTTAAATTTAAAAAAAAGTAAATAAAATTTCGTAAAACGAGGTTGAGGAAAATTCAAATTTATAAAACTATCCAGGGTTGTGATTTCTTCCAATATCATTTTAAAGATGAAGTGGTTATTTAATGTTTGTGTAATATATCGATTTACTAACCTGGAACACGAAATTATGCAAAAGCCTCTGTCGATGGTCAAATGCAAATACCTAGTTTATCCAAATTGAACCATATGTCTATGTCAACCAAATTACCTGGATTCATTAAGTTTAAGTTCCAATTATGGCTACCCCCGTCCGACAAGTATATGTCTATCCTGTAAGGAAATCTATTAAAGGGTTATCTATCCTCAAGGAAAATCGTGGGCTACTAAGTCTAAGGCTGAAACCTAAAATTCATTTGTCAAGTTTATTTTAGATTTACCAGATCAATCTTATTAGTGGCCCATTAACAAGACGCATTGAGATTAAGACTTAATAAGTAAACCTTTAAATTACCCAAACTACAAAATAACCCCTTATAAACCGGTGATATTAGAATTCATCACAACCCTAGATAACTAACTTATTTACGACACATAACTAGGGCTAGTAAAAACTTAAAAGTAAAAGACATAAAATAAAATACTGAAAAGTAAATGCGGTAAAGTAAATACTGAAAAGTAAAATTACAAAATTAAAATGCTAGGGTTAAAGGTATACTTTTACTACTACTATTTTAGATATCTCCCTTAATATAATATATTAACTTGTGATAACATTACCAACCAGCCATATAGGCCGTAACCTGATTAAGTCAAATTAAGTCCAACCAGCCATTAAGACGGTAACAATATTTGTTCATAAACCAGCCATATAGGTGGTAAATTACCAACCGACCAATCAGGCAATATCCTTGCTTAGTCAAATTAAAACAAATTTAATATCAATTACCAACCGACCAATATAGCGATATCCTCATTAAGTCAAATTTTAAATAGTGAATATATTATAATTAGGGAGATTAATCTAAATAGCAGTAATAAAAGTTTTACCTTTCACCATAGCAGTGGGAAGTTACCTCCTCATGTTGAATAGTAAAAACTGAAAAAGTAAAGAAAGTAAATTATTATTACAAATGGTAATTAAAATTAATTACAAAACTGAAATTTAAAGAAAACTAGATATAAAACTCCCTATTTACATCAGAGAATTCAGAGAGGACGGTACATCTGAAACTGAAACCTCGAGCTAAATTTATAGGCTTTGATGGGGTCTCCGCATCGCGACGCGACACGTGTCAGCTTCTGGTTGGTCTGCCGAGATTCTTTTCCAATGACGTGGCGATGTGGATGATTAACTCAATAATTGAGATGACATGGCAGTGACGTGGCAGTGACGTGGTGATGATGTGGCGACACGTGGCGATAGCGATTGTCGGCACCGTAGGATTGTGACATGTGGCACGTTGTGATTGGCTGATGATGACGCGGCGGTGATGTGGCGAGTTGACTCGGTCAACTACTGATATGGACGATGACGTGTCAGACACGTGGGATGACATATGGCGACATGTGGTGATGGCAATTGTCGGCACCATAGGATGATGACATGTGGCACGGCGCACGTTAGCAGATCGGCTGTGATGTTGACACATGGCATGCGCACGTTAGCAAGTCAAACTTTTCAGATTCTGACACGTGTCCCCCGGTGCACGTTAGCGGCTCATGGCGCATGTTAGACGTCGCGACGCGTAAAATTACCAAATTGCCCTTTTGTTCATTTTTCACTATTTTGGCCCCAAATCACCTCCAGAGAGTCCTGAAATTTTATTTATCTACAAAATACCACAAAACATATCAAAATATTCATAAAAATCAAGAATCTATACAATATATTAGGTCAAATGAGTGAGAAATAGTGATACATTTACCACTCATCAATGACTCGGATTGAAGCCATTTTTACCACTGGTGAAAAGATCTCATCAAAGTCAATTCCCTTTTTCTGTAGGAATCCTTTGACTACTAGCCGAGCTTTGTGTTTCACCACTTTTCTGCTACCATCTTTCTTGAGCTTGAACACCCATTTGTTCTTCAGTGCCTTCATTCCATGTGGGAGCTTGACTATCTCATAAGTGTTATTTTTCTGCAGAGATTCCATTTAATCCTGCATTGTGTGCAACCATTTGTCTTTGTCTTTATGAGATACAGCTTCGTTGAAGGTTTCTGGCTCCCCCTCATCAGTAAGTAGAATATATTCAGATCCTGAGTATATGGATTATGGAATCCGACCTCGCTCAGATCTTCGTACTGGAGGTTCACTAATTTCTGGCTGTCTGTTGTCATCCAGATCTGTGGATGATCCTGTAGCCTTTAATGGAGCAGGTTGCAGCTCCCCTTGCTCAACACCACCTTCCTTCTCTGATTCTACTTCTGGCATGTTTTGCACCCCATCATCATCTGTGGCTACTTATGTTGGTGCTGGGGTTGTGTCTGGATTTGCATCAATTTTGTTGGAACTGGATTTAGAAGGCATCTTGGGCTTTTCAATGTCTTCTATTGTTTGGTCTTCGAGAAACACTACATCCCTGCTTCTGATGACCTTCCTTTCCTTCGGGTCCCATAGCCTGTATCCAAATTCCTCGTTTCCATAACCTATGAAGATGCATGGAGTACTCCTTGCATCGAGCTTCTGCCTGAGCTCATTGGATACGTGTGCAAATGCTAAACAACAGAATGTTCTAAGGTGAGAATATGAGGGATTCTTATCAGACCACACTTTCTCCGGAATCTCAAAGTTCAACGGTACAGATGGTGATCTGTTGATCAGGTAGCAGACAGCACGAACATCTTCTCCCCGAAATGACTTTGGCAGCTTAGCCATGTTGATCATGCTTCTGACTTTCTCCATAATGGTGTGGTTTATCTTTTCAGTGACGCCATTGTGTTGTGGGGTGCGTGGAACTGTCCTTTCATGTCGTATGTCGTGGCTTCCACAGTAGGTATCGAACTCTCTGGAAGTGTATTCGCCTCCATTGTCTGTGCGAAGGCACTTCAGTTTCTTCCCTGTTTCACGCTCAACCATGGCATGGAACAGTTTGAAATAGTTCAGGACCTGATCCTTTGATTTCAGAAAATACACCCATACTTTCCGAGAAGCATCATCAATAAAAGTTAGAAAATATTTATTACCGCCTAGTGAATTTACCTCTAATGGACCACAAACATCAGAGTGCACCAGACTGAGTAACTCTGATTTTCTTGTAGAAGTGAAATTGAAAGAGACTCTATGTTGCTTACCGAATACATAGTGATTGCAAGGATCCAGGGCAGCATTTTTGGAGACAGAGATTATATCCTTCTTTGTCAAGGTAGACAGCCCTATTTCACTCATGTGACCGAGTCTCTGGTGCCACAGATTCTGAGAAGCCTCTGGTTCAGCTACATTGAGGCTTTCTGCATATATCTTCACATGAGTCTTGTATAGAGTTCCACAAATATGTCCTCAGGCGATGACCATGGCACCTTTTATCATTCTCCAATTGCCATTGCTGAAGTGGCTAGCATAACCCTGTTTGTCAAGGGCTACCCCAAAGAGTAAGTTGAGCCGAAGTTCTAGAACATGTCTGACCTCCTTCATGGTTATTGTATACACTACATTTGTCCAAAACTGTATTTCATAAATTCCCTATATTTGAGAAGAACTGGTATTCCCCATCTTCACTGCTCCAAAGTCTCCTGCTTTGTATGTTGTGAAGAAATCCCTGTGAGGAGTGACATGATAGGATGCTGCAGTATCTACCACCCACCCGATGTCATGAGTAGCGGTGTGAAGGCATGCTTCTTCTTGGCCATAGCATATAGCTACATCTACTATGGTAACTACTAGTGTCTCCGCACATTCTTCTTCGGCTAGTTATTGCCTTGTCTATGCTCTCATTGCAGTTTTCGGTAATTCTTCCTTAAGTAGCCTTCTATGCCACAGTGAAAGTACTTATATGTCTTTCTCCCATCCTTGGATTTTCCTCTGCTTTTGCTTCTGCCTCTCCTCTCACCTTGATTTTTTTCCTGTTGTCTTCCTCGATGCTCCGAGACAAGGGCTTTTGTTTTATCTGAGCCCACGTCTTTTCTTCTGGCCTCTTCATTTGACAGGGTGTCTTTTACCATAGGCATGGTAAGTTTGCCTCCTGAAGCTGAGTTGCTGAGAGTAACCACTAGAGTCTCCCAGCTATCAGGAAGAGAACTGAGTAGCAAGAGGGCTTGAACTTCGTCTGCCAGTTGCATGTCTACTGTTGACAACTGGTTCACCAGGCTTTGAAACTCGTTGGTGTGTTCTGCAATGGAAGTTCCACTCCGTACCTTCTGGTTCACCAAACGCCTCATGATTAAGGCTTTATTCCGAGTTTTTTTTGGTCTGGAACATGTCTTCCAATTTCCTCCACATTTCATAAGCATTTGTATCATGTGCTACGTAGTGGAAGACATTATGGCCGATCCACTGCCTAATCTGACCCAGATTTCTATTATTGAGTTTGTTCCAGTCACAGTCTTTAATAGATTTTGGTTTCACTCCCTTCATCTCGATGACATCAAACAGATCTTTGAAATGCAAAAAATCTATCATCCGAGGTCTCCAGAGGGAGTAATTAATTGTAGCCAGTTTAATCATTGCACCAGAAGATGAATCTTCCAATTCAATTTTAAGTTTTAAATTTTAAAATGAGAATACAATAAAATCGGGGCTGAATTTCACAAATCAGAAGTCAACGTTGCGTCCGGAATGGTCGAAAATGGTGGAATAGACAATTCGTTGATCTAAATCCGACACAGGGGCTGATTATTCCTAAAAACTTTTGGGGCAAAACTATAAATTTCAAAGACTTCATGGGGCTAAATGAAATTTACCAGGTTGTTGACGTGGCAGATGACATGGCAGTGCTGACGTGGAAAATATGGGACCGACTTGCTGACGTGGCCGACACGTGGCGATGACGTGGTGGATGGCGTGTCAATGATGTGGCAGGCTGACGTGTCAAGCTAACGTGGCTGGTGTACTGACGTGGCAGCTGGCGTGTCACTGCCGTGGCGCCACGTGGTCATCTTCTTCCTCCAGACGTGCGTGTGGCGCGTGTCGAGAGTGGGCTTCACTCTCCCGGAGAGTGGGGGAGCGTGCGGGCTCCTCGGGTGTCCGTTCGATCACCATAAAATACTGCCGAACTCGTCTCGATGTGAACTAGCTGATGGTATGCTAAAAAATAATTTTTGATAACTTTTCCGGAACCTAAATTTTCAGAACCGAGCTCCGTTCTTCGGTTTAACGACCCCAAAGTAGAACCAAAGCTACTGATACCACTTGTTGTGATTCTCTGATCACTTTAGAATGTATTTGAGGAAAAACTAAAATCGTTTCTATTACTCTCAAGAATAGAAATACAAAGTATATACTTTACAAAACCTAACTACACCCTCTAACACTCACTTTGGGATGCTTTGAGCTTACAACCAAGCTCTGAATTTATAGCCAAAGTTTGGCTCTACAGTGCCCACCAATAACTCTCTAAATTTATGGAAATGTAACATCTCCACCTAATGTATTTTGGTATTTTGCATCATTGTCAAAAGTTGCACCACCATTTTCAACATGCACCTAAAGTTGGCTTGGAGGCTTGTGGATGATTGTTGGATGTGCTGGATTCATTACATAGAGTTGGATACTTGTGCGAAAAGGGAAGTAGCGGTGCTATATCTAGAAGATGCACCTGATCGAAAGCCTAGTGTTTTGTTGAATAAGGTGACTGTAGGCATTGCATTTTTGCATATAAGTCTTGATGATGAGTCTCACATGGAGATACTACCTCTTTAAGTTGCGGAAGTCGCGGGAAACGGCCGTCGGAAGGGAAAAATTGGAAATCAACATTTTGTTGGATTTAATTCGCTTGTTTAGCTTCGGGTTCGCTTGTTGGACCTCTGTTTTAAAATTCATCTTTAGCCCAAAACCCTGCAATCCACACCAAGCCCACCTAGCCCAAGCCCATTAAATCACATCCAATAATAATTAAAACATTTAAAACACATGTCACAAATTAAATTAAATCCAATTAAATTAAATAATCACCTTCTTAATTACCAAAGATTTAAATTCAATTAAATAATTCACTCACCAAATTTAAAGATATTCTCCACCAAAATTACATAATTTATTTCCCTTTTAAAATTAATTAAGATACACACATATTTACATGATTTCTTTCCTTTTTAAAATCCATGCACAACCCTTACCCAAGGATACCATTATAAAATAATGGATGAACCAACTATAGGACACATGAGCTGGGCGACGCATGCTGTTCTAGACTCAGGGCCTAGTTGGGAGTACGGAGTAGCCCACGGGGGACTAAACCGGAGAATAATGGATTCGCCACCCGGTGTGAACCGGGAAAATGATTTAAGGCCGCACTCACCCCTCGCAAGGGAAGACCTCAAACCGTTGGGTTCGGAATGGTCCCTTACTTATGTCGTTTGTAATGAATGGGTTTGTGCAATATTAACCAAGTCTACTCAACATACATGTTGGTCAAAGTAGTCTAAATTCTTATAAAGTCTAAATCTAGGTCTGCATGCTTCAAAAGTAAACTTTCATAACAGCAAACACATGATATCACACATCAAACATGTTAAATAACTAATGATCTAAACATAACATAACTTAAATTCCTAATACGAAAGGTAAATAACTCAGTCATGCTAAAAATAAAACAACATTCTAATAGCCTAATCATGCCCAAATACAAGTTTGGATGAAATGAAATATGTGAATCCTTCAAGTGGTACGGGGCATTGTATCCCGAGTGCAAACCATAATACCGTCCATTCAGATTCGGCTATGGAATTTATGTCCGGGTTTCCATCCAATATACCACAAGAAGGAACACATATTCCATTCACCCAGAATTCACATCATATACCAATCCATAATACTCATGCGAAATAAAATAACTAAAAATAAAGGATAATAAATAAAAGGGGTGCCCTCAGGTGTTACCTTTTAAGTCGCTTTTCGGGAGTGCGTTTCACGGTATCGGAAGGGTTATCGTTTCCACTGTTTTCACTGGTCCGCTGTTTCCATTGTTTTCACTGGTTCACTCTTTTCGCTGTTTCCACTGGTTTGTCCATTTTCACTCGCGGTTTCCGCTCGCTGTTTTCTCTGTTTCACTCATTATTTTAACTCGCCGTTTTCTCTGTTTCACTCGTTATTTCCGCTCCCCGTTCTTGTTGTATTTTCTAGTGCAGATTTCGAGGCTGTTATGGAGGCAATGTTCTCGGCAGTTAAAGGATGTTATTTGGTCAATAAGGGCTGGTTTACGGCAATGATAGTAGATTCAAGTGGCAGCTTGTTGAGGCTAGGGTGGAGGTATTAACGTGTACATGGGCTGTAGAGATGAGGTGTGAAGGAGCTGTTCGTGCGTGAACTGCAGAGGATAAAATGGAGGCCTTATACGTGAGCTGCTGGCAAGTTTGTGGCTGGTTTTCATGGGGAATTCATGGCAGATTGCGTTAGGTTCATGGCGTGCATGGAGTGTGTTTGCGAGTGTTTAAGGTGCTGCAAGTTTGGCTAATTAGTGGACAGCAGTGGAGGCAGTTTCAGGGCTTCAAAATGGCATGAAATTGGCTGTTATTATGGGACTGCAGTGGCGTGGATAACTGCAGTGAGTCAGTGGCTTGTGGTTGTGTGAAAATGAAAGGCAAGGCTGTATGAAGGGTCTCTTTTGGCGTGAATGGCTAAGGGTTGTTGTAGAGGTTCATGTGCGTGTGTCTTTTCCTCATTTGTGCGTGAATGATGCGTTGAATATGAGAGAGGCAGTAAGGTTTGGGAGTTTGGGTGTGAAGATGGCTAGGTCCTGAAGGGCGTGAACTGTCCAAAATGGTGCCTGTGTGTCGCCGAGTAGGGGTAGTCAGTATGTGGCATGAGTTGGTGAAAGGCTCGGTTGTTGGCATGGTGAACTTGCAGTGAGGTGAAGGGGGCTGTGATATGGATGTGTGATGGCTTCGTGATAGGCTAAATGTGAAGAGGCAAGGTGAGTGTGTGCAGTGAGGCTCTCGACGTGATGAAGGGTTGATGATGAGCTTGAGTGTATTATGTATGCGTGAATTTGTGGGAGGC
The DNA here is from genome assembly GCA_019454045.1 of Zanthoxylum bungeanum. Lineage (NCBI taxonomy): Eukaryota > Viridiplantae > Streptophyta > Magnoliopsida > Sapindales > Rutaceae > Zanthoxylum > Zanthoxylum bungeanum. The sequence goes on from SKCR01045074.1 coordinate 40,706, forward strand.
AGATGGCTAGTTTAGGGGCTGAGTGGATGTGTATTAGGTGTTCCAAGGTAGAAAAATGAGGGTTTAAATAGGCAAATGGAGGGCATTAATGAGATTGGCAAGTGATAATGAAAGGTAATCAATTTGATGACAAGTTTTGTTTGGAAATGGAAGGAAGGTAATGTATAATTGTGATCCTTTGTTGAAAATTCAATAAAGGTTGAAAGGAAAGGAAATGAAATGACAAGTTTTGTTGAAAAATGGAAGAAAGATTATGTATAATTGTGATCCTTTGTTGAAAATTCAAAAAAAAGTGATGGAAAATGAAGAAAATGAGAGGGGATGGTGATGGGCGTGGGGTGTGATGGCTAAATGATGTGGGGTTGATCTAATAATGCCTTGGAAATTAGGTGTCAAGGTAAAAGGTGAGATCAAAGGTGTAAAGTAAATTGGTGGAAGGATAAATGATGTTTGAATAGTGCAAGGAGGGTGAATTTTGTTGTGTGGAATTTGTTTTGTTGTTTATTATTTAATTGTTTGTGTTGTGTATTTTATTTTTTATGTTTTAATTATTTGTTATTTTTTTTGTTAAAATTGTTTTTAATTGGTTGGTGATTTTTATTTTTGCATGGAAGTTGAAGGGACACAGGGGTAGGTTTAAGGTTCGTGGCGAGAATAAATTTTGATACAGAGGCTCAACGAGTAAACCCGAGGTTAAGCGAGCGAACAAAATCCAACTAAACGTCAATTCTTAACTTTTTCCTTCTGACGTCCGCTTCCCGCGACTCCCGCAACTTAAAAGGTGGTGCCTTCGTACGAGGCTCATCATCGGACTGATATGCAAAAATGCAGTGCCTACAGTCGCCCCCACTTTGATGGGACTTGTGCAGTGTGTGACAATGACAATCCTATCAAAGTACGTGTAATGCATTTTTACTTACCTGGCTCGCCAGCTGCCACTTGACTCACCTGTTGCTTCGAACTGAATTGATTTGGTGGTGAGGTACTGCGACCCCTGGGTCTTGTTCCCGAAGTGAGCTGAGGGTCTTGTTGCCTGAATTGAGTTGTGGGTCTTGTTCCCGATCTGAATTATGTTGAGCTAAGGGTCTTGTTCCCGATCTAAATTGTGTTGAGGGTCTTATTCCCTGAATTGAGTTGTGGGTCTTGTTCCCGATCTGAATTGTGTTGAGCTGAGTTGTGGGTCTTGTTCCCATGGGTCTTGTTCCCTGCATTGAGTTGTGGGTCTTGTTCCCGTGGGTCTTGTTCCCATTTTGGAGCTGAGGGTCTTGTTCCCTGAATTATGTTGAGGGTCTTGTTCCCTGAATTGAGTTGTGGGCTTGTTCCCATTTTTGAACTGAGGGTCTTGTTCCCTGAATTATGTTGAGGGTCTTGTTCCCTGAATTGAGTTGTGGGTCTTGTTTCCATTTTTGAGCTGATGGTCTGTACCTGGCATGCTAAACCTCATACCAAGGGTGTCGCTGAAATATCTCCATACCAGGAGTGTCGTACCTGGCAAAACTGATTTGATGTCTCTATACCCGGAGTGCCGTACCTGGCTGAACTAATCTCATGTCTCCATACCCGGAGTGCCGTACCTGGCTGAACTGATCTCATGTCTCCATACCCGGAGTGCCGTACCTGGCTGAACTGATCTGATATCTCCATACCCGAAGTGCCGTACCTGGTTGAACTGATCTGATGTCTCCATACCCGGAGTGTCGTACCTGGCAAAACTGATTTGATGTCTCCATACCCGGAGTGCCGTACCTGGCTGAACTAATCTAATGTCTCCATACCCAGAGTGTCGTACCTGGCTGAACTGATCTGATGATGTGGGTCTCGCCCCCAGAGTGCCATGCCCGGCAAAGACTGATAGTGATGTGGGCCTCAACCCGCAGAATGCCATACCCGGCAAAGACTGATAATGATGTGGGCCTCGCCCCCAGAATGCCATACCCGGCAAAGATTGATAATGATGCAAATGATTTATTTCAACATACTATATTGCTCTCCTCGAGACAATCTTAATAGCTAAACATATTTTCGTCCTCAACGAATGCTTTGTGTCAAAACCAGAGAACCTTCAAAGTACTTGATACACTCAACTCCGATCGTCTGAATGGGTGATCTGAACTAGACTCTTAGTGTGTGTGTGCTAAGGCTCTTTCGCAGCTTAGTCCTTAAGTAAGCCAACTTGGTGATTTCGTTTCAGAGAATCGAACCAGTGGTTCTAACCAACCTGGATGTCTTAATCACATTCTGTGATTACTTCAACATACTCAACATGATATGGTTTTCATCCTTTTTTTTCGTCTCTTTTTTTTTTTCTTTTTTTTTTTCTCTTTTTTCTTTTTTTTTGACACACCTACCCTTTAAGGTAGCATTTCTCCTCATGGTGGTCTTAATACTCGCCCATGGGTAGCTTCACGCTTATCGGTTATAGGTGGTCTATTTTTTTTTCTTCTTTTCTTTTTTATTTCAGAGACTTTTTTCTTTATTTCCAACCATATCATATATCATAGCATCAGTAAACGAGTGTGGACACCCAGGCAAACGGTCATTCACTAATACATCATCTCTTCAACTAGTCACCTCGATAACTACTCAGGCTTCTACTACTAGGATCTCGTAATCAAGTGCTCGTGAGTCTAACTGAGATCAATCCATTCAGAATATCGGACGAGAGCACGTCTCGCACTTATTGTTTCTAGGGTTTCTCCCTACAGCATACAATGTCATCACCGGACATATGTCTAACTATCAAAGACTTCTCTCACTCATTTTTTTTTCTTTTCTTTCATCATTTTTTTTCATTTTCTCTCTCTCTTTTGTTTTCTTCAACAATTAAACTAGAGCACAAACTTTCAAATATTTCATGTCCTGTAATACCTGGTCAGTAGGAAACATCACTGATTAAGATCAATGTCCAATCTGCGCTTCTTGCCACGATCACTATCTGTCCAGTCCAATTTGGAGAGGATGGGGTCGAGCTTCGGTTCAAAATCTAGGATCTGGTCAATCAACTCTTCGGCCTTTGTCGCAGTCAAGAAAATATCTCCCACAGAATTGGTGATGAACTCATATCTCTTGGCTTCCGCGAGAAACACAAACAGAAAATCGAAGAAATGCTCAACATTAAGTAGTCCAATGGGCTTCCGATGAATGTTCAAGTGAGCCCATGATGCCACTGTGAATATCTCTTCAAGGGTACCAAGTCCACCTGGTAACGCAATAAACGCATCTGCAGTATTTATCATTTCATGGAGTCGTTCAGACATACCTGATACGATGCGTTCATCTCCATTTGTTGGTCCAATTAACTGTTCGTCCGCCAAAGGTCTTGGGATGATTCCCAAAACATGACCGTCACCATCCTGAACGGCTTTTGAAACGATTCCCATCATTCCCAGATTTCCACCGCCATATACTAGGTGTATATTCTTCTCAGCCATGACTCGCCCCAATTCTTTTGCAGCCTCAACGAATTCTGGTTTATTACCAGTGTTGGATCCACAGAAAACACAAATTTGCTTAACTCGCTGCTGTGAAGTTGCTTCCATTTTCTTTCTCTTACTTGGATGTATATTTGGATGTGTTGAGGAGAGAAATGTTGAGCTGAATTTATAGAACCTGAAAAGGGGTGAGTAATAATTGCACTAATATCTTCCACCGAATGGTTACTAGCTAAACCACAAAAGAATTCGTCGGAGGTCAAAAAGTCTCTGGATCATGTCTACGACAATAAGAGAAAACAAAAAAAAAAATCGTCAGCGTTCAAAAGGTCGTGGATTCTATCCACGAAAATAAAAGAAAATACCAAAAGAAGTCCTAAAAGGTCAAAAGTTGTGGATCTTGTCCACGAAAATAATTGAAAATAACAAAAGAAGGCAAATCAAAGCAATAATTAAATCAAAGGAATTGTGTACTCAATACGCCTCTTGCTTGGCATAAGTTCATTAGGATGTGTCTCATGAATTCTTTTTTTTACTCTGCCACCACTAATGAATTAGCTCCCATCTTTATGATTGCCAAGCACCATTCCTTCTGTCTTAAAATGCCATGTCTTTGCTTTTACCTACCAAAATAACACATAAAATTAAAAATTCTACGACATGTATACACAAAACATGAAAATAGAAATCGCAACAAAGTGTATGGGTTGCCTCCCTGTTAGCACTAAATTAATCGTCTTCAGCCAGACATGACTGAAATCCATCTGTCAATGTGGCTTCAATGTCGTCCTCAGTGCTTGTGCCACATTTTTTTTTTTATCTTTGCCGTTTTCCCTTTCTTTCTTCGTTGAAACCTGTTCATGATGGGTGAGACCCTCATTGTTCTCCTTGGCGCCATGTGTTTCCTTCTGCTAGTTCTTCCTTTCTGTTTAAAACCTGCAAACATAGGACAAACACAAGAATTACAAGTACGTTACGTGTATGCATGCATGGATATGTTTCCTATCCCATTGGGTTAGGCCTTCGGCCAATTCCCTTGGTGACTACTCAGTCTTCTTTCCTTCAGGCAAAGTGCAGCTTCAATCTGTTTACATTGATCGACTCGGTGAACTCATTCTCTTTTAAATCTAACAGTCTCACTGCCCTGTTTCCCAATTTCTGAATAGCTATTCTTCCTTCGGGAATTCCCCGTGTTCTGAGTGTCACTGAATATCATGGTATCAGGGTTGTCAAATATACTTATATTGTGCAGGTTGAACGAAAGAGACTCAGGCAAGTAAGCGAAATGAACTTATTTATTATCATGAAAGAGGTTCGAACAAAATCAATGTCTTAAAATGTAGATTTACAATCAAATAAACCGGGAAAATATCTTCTTTGTCTGCGACATTGTCTTCTTCCTCAGCCTATGGTTCTTCATTACTGCCATCTCCTATCCCCATGTAAGAAACTGGGTGGTTGAGAGCTTGAAGGACAAAACTTTCGGGCAGACCGGAGTTGATCATGTAGTTAGGTAGAGGGTTTCTGTATGTGTTTGGTTGTTCCTTCTCTGGGTTGGGTATTTTATGAGCGTCAATGAGGTTTTGGATTTCATGTCTAAGGCGGGGGCAGTTGTCAGTGTCGTGGCCTTTCTGCTGGTGGAAGTGGCAGTATTGGTTTAGGTCAAAGTAGTGTGGCACAGGGTTGGGAATTGGTCTGGGTTCTAGAGGTTTTAGGAGTCCTTGTCCTTTTAACTTCTCAAGCACCTTAGACATAGGTCTACCAAAATTGGAGAATCGTCTGTTTCTGAAGGTAGCGATCTCAGCAGTAGCGGGCTTGGTCTCAGAAGGCCCTCCAAAATTTCTTTTATTCTGGCCATAGAACTTCTTATTCTCAGCTTCCTCTTCTTCAATGTCCATGACAGTTTCCCTCAACTGTCAAAAATATGTGATCATGGAGGTCATCCTTCTCAACTTGCCATAGATGGAGGGCTTGGTACCCTTGATGATCATTTTGATTTGGTCCTTCTCCGAGGGCCGAGTCTGCATTTTCAGGAGCTGGCTTCTCCAGCGATCTACATAGTCTTTGAAGCTCTCATCTGGCTTCTGTTTGATGTTCTCCAAATCGCGGAGCGACAAATCTATCTCCAGGTCTGTAACATACTGCTTCAAGAAGGCATCAACCAACTCCTTCCAATCTTCTTTAACCTTTTTCTCATGGCTGTGATACCACACTACAGGTGCTCCCTCAAGAGACATGCCAAACATTTGCAACACCTACCGCTTCGATAAACCCACTGAACTCATAACTGAGACGTACTGGTGGAGATGGACCCTCGGATCTCCATTCCCATTGAACTTGGCCATATCCGGCATTTTGAACTGTGTAGGCAGCTGTTCTTCGAAGGTCATTGCTTCATAGTCAAGCAAGTCTTCATCTTTACCCTTCATCTTACAGGTAACTGACTCTACCTGGTCACGGAGTTTCTGTATCTCGGCCTGAGACCTGACTATTCTTCCTGCGGTATATTCAGCCATATCATCATCAAACATAGGAATATTCCCATTCACCTTGTTTGGAGGCTCCTCACGCCTCTCATTCTCAGAACTTCCCCCAGCACAGGGTACAGCTATATTAGACATGGCAGCAGTCAGAGCTTGCAACTGTTCGGTAATCTTGGCGAAACTATATCTTTTGTTGATCCACGCGGAATATCTCATTTTCTGATCCACTCATATTTGTTATTGGCCTCTTGATAAGTCTTCCTTCTTTCCTAACCTAACGGGAATCTATAATGACTTTTAAAACACAAGGGTTGGCATGATGCATGTATGCATGAAATGCGTGTGATGCGGAAAATACATATATAAGTTGGCCTATCGTCATTTTAAAGCATTCAATCACATCATTGCGCGGTGCAAACTTGCCCCAGTTGAAAAGGCCCAACAAGTTTACACTTTTGCGATAACATGGCTAAACAACTTCAAATGATAAGAGGCCTAAACACAAAATGGCCCATTGGCATTTTAGAAGCTTTTGGCCCAATTGTCAAAGGGCATGAACTTGTTCCAGTTTAAATGGCCCAACAAGTTCACATCTATTGACAAAAAGATCCAACTGAATTCAAATAAAGATGGCTCAAAACACAAGCATAAATAAATAATTTCTAAGGGTCATATAACTAAGGTTCGCATGTAGGTTTCTGGAGTGTAAACAAAGGCTCTCGCTGACGAATGATTGTTCACGACTAGGACTCCCCACTCAAGGGTTCAAACGACCAAGTGAACGCACCTTTTTTATACCTTACGGTATGTGCCAACAAGTTATGGTAAGTGACTAACTGTCAAATGAATTTCCCGTTGTAGATTCCCCAGAGGGACGGTGGAGCGAGGCTCTCTTAAGTACCCAAGCCCCTTAGGCTCTTATCGCTTGGTGACAGGAATAAACAACGAGTCCTCCAAATTAGTCTATCACAATAAGCTACAGGTGAATGATTATCTAGGTGCCTTCACAGCTTTTCCATATAGAAAGGTAGTGAGTGAAGGAAGACACCAAACTATCACCTAGCCTTAATAATGCCTTTGATTAAACTCCTTAAACCCACAGTAGACATGATTAATTAAAACACAAATCATAAACATTACAAGACATTATTTCGGGGCCGATTCTCTATCCCCAGTGGAGTCGCCAGACTGTAGGACACAGGAGCTGGGCGACGCATGTTGTTCTAGACTCAGGGCCTAGTTGGGAGTACGGAGTAGCCCACGGGGGACTAAACCGGAGAATAATGGAGTCGCCACCCGGTGTGAACCGGAAAAATGATTTAAGGCCGCACTCACCCCTCGCAAGGGAAGACCTCAAACCGTTGGGTTCAGAATGGTCCCTTACTTATGTCGTTTGTAATGAATGGGTTTGTGCAATATTAACCAAGTCTACTCAACATACATGTTGGTCAAAGTAGTCTAAATTCTTATAAAGTCTAAATCTAGGTCTGCATGCTTCAAAAGTAAACTTTCATAACAGCAAACACATGATATCACACATCAAACATGTTAAATAACTAATGATCTAAACATAACATAACTTAAATTCCTAATACGAAAGGTAAATAACTAAGTCATGCTAAAAATAAAACAACATTCTAATAGCCTAATCATGCTCAAATACAAGTTTGGATGAAATGAAATATGTGAATCCTTCAAGTGGTACGGGGCATTGTATCCCGAGTGCAAACCATAATACCGCCCATTCGGATTCGGCTATGGAATTTATGTTCGAGTTTCCATCCAATATACCACAAGAAGGAACACATATTCCATTCACCCAGAATTCACATCATATACCAATCCATAATACTCATGCGAAATAAAATAACTAACAATAAAGGATAATAAATAAAAGGGGTGTCCTCAGGTCTTACCTTTTAAGTCGTTTTTCGGGAGTGCGTTTCACGGTATCGGAAGGGTTATCGTTTCCACTGTTTTCACTGGTCCGATGTTTCCACTGTTTTCACTGGTTCACTCTTTTCGTTGTTTCCACTAGTTTGTCCGTTTTCACTCGCGGTTTCCGCTCGCTGTTTTCTCTGTTTCACTCATTATTTTAACTCGCCATTTTCTCTGTTTCACTCGTTATTTCCGCTCCCCGTTCTTGTTGTATTTTCTATTGTAGTTTTGGAAGGATTTTAGGACAGTTTTAGGTGCATATTTCGGGGCTGTTATGGAGGCAATGTTCTCGGCAGTTAAAGGATGTTATTTGGTCAATAAGGGCTTGTTTACGGCAATGATAGTGGGATTCAAGTGGCAGCTTGTTGAGGCTAGGGTGGAGGTATTAACGTGTACATGGGCTGTAGAGATGAGGTGTGAATGAGCTGTTTGTGCGTGAACTGCAGAGGATAAAATGGAGGCCTTATACGTGAGCTGCTGGCAAGTTTGTGGCTAGTTTTCGTGGGGAATTCAGGGTAGATTGCGTTAGGTTCATGGCGTGCATGGAGTGTGTTTGTGAGTGTTTAAGGTGCTGCAAGTTTGGCTAATTAGTGGAAAGCAGTGGAGGCAGTTTCAGGGCTTCAAAATGGCATGAAATGGGCTGTTATTATGGGACTGCAGTGGCGTGGATAACTGCAGTGAGTCAGTGGCTTGTGGTTGTATGAAAATGCAAGACAAGGCTGTATGAAGGGTCTCCTTTGGCGTGAATGGCTAAGGGTTGTTGTAGAGGTTCATGTGCGTGTGTCTTTTCCTCCATTGTGCGTGGATGATGCGTTGAATATGAGAGAGGCAGTAAGGTTTGGGATTTTGGGCGTGAAGATGGCTAGGTCCTGAAGGGCGTGAACTGTCCAAAATGGTGCATGTGTGTCGCCAAGTAGGGGTAGTCAGTATGTGGCATGAGTTGGTGAAAGGCTCGGCTGTTGGCGTGGTGAACTTGCAGTGAGGTGAATGGGGCTGTGATATGGATGTGTGATGGCTTCGTGATAGGCTAAGTGTGAAGAGGCAAGGTGATTTTGTGCAGTGAGGCTCTCGGCGTGATGAAGGGTTGATGATGAGCTTGAGTGTATTATGTATGCGTGAATTTGTGGGAGGCAGATTGCTAGTTTAGGGGCTGAGTGGATGTGTATTAGGTGTTCCAAGGCAGAAAAATGAGGGTTTAAATAGGCAAATGGAGGGCATTAATGAGATTGGCAAGTGATAATGAAATGTAATCAATTTGATGACAAGTTTTGTTTGGAAATGGAAGGAAGGTAATGTATAATTGTGATCCTTTGTTGAAAATTCAATAAAGTTTGAAAGGAAAGGAAATGAAATGACAAGTTTTGTTGAAAAATGGAAGAAAGATTATGTATAATTGTGATCCTTTGTTGAAAATTCAAAAAAAGGTGATGGAAAATGAAGAAAATGAGAGGGGATGGTGATGAGCGTGGGGTGTGATGGCTACATGATGTGGGGTTGATCTAATAATGCCTTGGAAATTAGGTGTCAAGGTAAAAGGTGAGATCAAAGGTGTAAAGTAAATTGGTGGAAGGATAAATGATGTTTGAATAGTGCAAGGAGGGTGAATTTTGTGTGTGGAATTTGTTTTGTTGTTGATTATTTAATTGTTTGTGTTGTGTATTTTATTTTTTGTGTTTGAATTATTTGTTATTTTTTTTGTTAAAATTGTTATTTAATTGGTTGGTGATTTTATTTTTTCATGGAAGTTGAAGGGACACAGGGGTAGGTTTAAGGTTCGGGGCGAGAATAAATTTTGATACAGAGGCTCAACGAGTAAACCCGAGGTTAAGCGAGCGAACAAAATCCAACAAAACGTCAATTCTTGACTTTTTCCTTCCGACGTCCGCTTCCCGCGACTCCCGCAATTTAAAAGGTGGTGCCTTCGTACGAGGCTCATCATCGGACTGATATGCAAAAATGCAGTGCCTACACCAACCTTTTTCCCATTGGATCTCATATTCACGGCAAATCAAAAACAAAAGAAACCCAAAAACGCTCTCAACTTCACGGCTCTCTCACGTTAAACCCTGCCCTCTCCCTCTCTTCTTTATGGCAGCCCCTCTCCACAAACGAACAAACAAAAACACGCAGTGAGCCAAAACATAAAGGAACATGAACAACAAAACAAAGAACCATGTGAACCATGTAAAAACAGCAGCCCAACAGCGAAACAACGAAAGGGAATGTTGAACCAGTGAACCAGAGGAATTGAGGAGCATCAACCCTTCCGACAACCGCATACCGCACTTCCGATAGACGACTAAAGAGGTTAGACCTGAGGGCACCCATTTTATTTATTATCCTTTATTTTTTTTATTACTTTATTTCGCATGAGTATTGTGGATTGGTGCATGATGTGATTTCCGGATGAACGAAATATGTATTCTCTCTTGTGGTATATCGGATGGAAACCGGACGTAAATTCCGTAGCCGAATCCGAATGGACGGTAGTGCGGTCTACACTTAGGATACAACGCCACGTACCGCTTGAGAGACACACATATTTCGTTTCATCCAATTTTGTGTTAAGCATGATTTACTCTAGTATGCTATTTATTTTTTAAACATGATTTAGTCGTTTTTGCTTTATTTTATCTTGCTCGTCTATCATTCGCATTTTATTCCGCCATTTACTTTCCGTACGTTATTTGTTTGTGTATTGATGATATAATGCGCATGGGCAAATCAAGTTGGATTAAAGGTCCCCCGCTTCGAGGGATGAAAAGCCTAAGGGCTACCTTTGCCACGACGTTTTGTCGCGCCGGACGAAGTATGTTTGATTGAATGTGAGATATGTTTAATCAGACATATGAAGTTCCACATTATTGTTTCATTCATTTGTATGCATTGTAATATAATGCGCATGGGCCAACTAGGGTGGATTAAAGGTCATCTATTCGAGGGAAATTCCTGAAGGCTACCTTTACCACGATGTTTTGTCGCGCCTTTTATTATGTCATTTACCATTTGCATATCATTGATTAATTTACGCATGCATTACATTCTAGTGCGCATGGGCTATGTAGGGTGGATTAAAGGTCCTCTATTCGAGGAAAATGCCTAAAGGCTACATTTACCACGATGTTTTATTGCGCCTTTTATTATGTCATTTACCATTTGCATATCATTGTTTTATTTACGCATGCATTGCATTCTAATGCACATGGGCTAACTAGGGTGGATTAAAGGTCATCTATTCGAGGGAAATACTTGAAGGCTACCTTTACCACGATGTTTTGCCGCGCCAGACGAGGTATACTCGATTGAACGTGAAATGTGTTCAATCGGGCATACAAGGTCCCATATTATTTATTTATTTATTCATGTATTGATAATTTAATGAGCATGAGCTAACTAAGGTGGATTAAAGGTCCTCTATTCGAGGGAAGTGCCTAAAGGTTACCTTTACCACGATGTTTTGCCGCGCCAGACGAAATGCACTCGATTGAATGTGAAATGTGTTCAATTGGGCACATGAGGTCCTACATTGTGTATTTGTTTAATCCATTCATGTGTTTGTGTCGTTTCAGATGCCATTTTGGTAATCTCGTTCGAACGCGTTTCCGAACGCTACACGAACGTATGCATTCTGTCTCAGTCCATTCGAACGCATTTACGAACGCTACTCGAATGTGCATGCATTTTGTTTTATCATGCATCAGGTCTTATCACGTTCGAACGCGTTCTCGAATGTATTACGAATATGAACATTTTGTTTACCGTTCGAACGCATTTTCAAATGCTACACGAACACACATACAACGAACAGATTTCTTTTCATCACATTTCATACGTGTTCGCTTCTTTGTTAATTTCTTTTGCATTACATAATTAATCATATCATTTCATTACTGACACTTTTACTGTTATCATTTATTTATATTCCTGCATTTATCTATTTAATGTGTTCGTGAGATTGTGTGCTTGCCTTTATTTCACTTACTTCTATGCATGCAAACTTGGATATAGGTTATATGCAAACTTAGTTATGAGCTTCATTTTCATGCCTGTAAACTTAGAAATAGAATACTCTTGGAAATATATGTTGCGTAGATCCGATTAAATTATTTCACAAATCATTTCATTACAAGTGGCATAAGTAAGGGACCATTCCGAACCCAACAGTTTGAGGTCTTCCATTGCGAAGGGTGAGTGCGGCCTTAAATCATTTTCCCGGTTCACACTGGGTGGCGACTCCATTTTTATTTCTCCGGTGTAGTCCCCCGTGGGGTACTCTGTACTCTCGACCGGGCCACGAGCCCGGTACAGCATCGTCGATTTTTGTGTCCTACAATCTGGCGACTCCACTGGGGATAGAGAATCGGCCCCGAAATAATGACTTGTAATGATTTTGATTTGTGCTTCAGTTAACCGTGTCTATAGTGGGTTAAGAGGGTTAAATCAAAGGCATTTTTAAGGCTAGGTGATGGTTTGGTGTCTTCCTTCATTCACTACCTTTCTATAAGGAAAAGCTGTGAAGGCACTTAGATAATCATTACCAGTAGCCCACTGTGATAGACTAATTTGGAGGACTTGTTGTTTATTCCTGTCACCAAGGCGATAAGAGCCTAAGAGACTTGGGTATTTAAGAGAGTTCGCTCCACCCTCTCTCTGGGAATCTACAATGGGAAATCCATTTGACAGTTAGTCACATACCATAAATCGTTGGCATGTACCTTAAGGTATAAAAAAGGTGCGGTCACTTGGTCTCTCGAACCCTTGAGTGGAGAGTCCTAGTTGTGGGCAATCTTTCGCCAGCGAGAGCCTTTGTCTACACTCCTGCAAACCCACACGTAGACCATAGTTGTATGACTTGTGCTTGTGTTTAGGGACCATCATCATTTGGATTCAGTTGGACTTCTCATCAGAAATGCGAACTTGTTGGGCCATTTAAACTGGGATGAGTTCGTATATTATGAAAATTGGGCTAAAAGTTTCTAAAATGTCGATGGGCCACTCTTTAGAAATTGTTTCTTTATGCTTATATTTAGGACCGTCGTCATTTGGATTCAGTTGGACTTTTTGTCATGAGGTATGGGCTTGTTGGGCCATTTAAACTGGGACGAGTTCGTGTCCTATGAAAATTGGGCCAAAAGCTTCTAAAAATACCGATGGGCCATTTTGTGTTTAGGCCTCTTATCATTTGAAGTTGTTTAGCCATGTTATTGCAAAAGTGTAAACCTGTTGGGCCTTTCCAACTGAGACAAGTTTGTACCGTGCAATATATGATTGAATGCTTTAAAATGATAATGGGCCGACTTATATATTCCATACATCTCACGCATCTCATGCACCTCATGCATACACGCATCATGTTAACCCTTATGTCTAAAAGCCATCATAGATACCATTTGGGTTGAGGAAGAAGGAGGACTCGTCAAAAGACCGCCAGCAAACATGAGTGAGTCAGTCAACGAGGGATCCCGTCTGGATCAATTGGAGACCAAAGTAACCGAAATTACTGAGCAGTTGCAAATTCTGACCAATGTTGTGGCCAGATTGACCGCACCCCGTATAGCCAATAACAGGAAGTTGTGCAACCAGAATGCAAAGACCATTGAGGAACCTTCAAGGACCAAGCCCACTCCCTCTAAGGTGGCCCCTATCAGAAACAGACGATTCCCAATCTTGGTAGACCTTTGTCAGAGTTATTTGAAGAGCTGAAAAGGCAAGGACTCCTAAATCCCTTAGAACCTAAACCACTTCCAAACCCTGTGCCACGCTACCTTAACCTGAACCTTTACTGTTACCTCCATCAGCAAAAAGGCCACAAAACCGACAATTGTACCCGCCTTAGGCATGAGATCCAGAACCTCATAGACTCCCAAAAAATACTTGACCCTGAGAAAGAGCAACCTAACATACAGAAAAACCCCCTACCTAACTACCACTCTGTCCCACCGCCTACCTACATGATTAAATCCGGCCTACCTGACAGCACTGTCTTCCAAACTCACGACCACCAAGCTTCCCGCGTGAGGATATGGGGCAACAATAGTAAAGATGAGATAGAGCAGAAAGGGGAAAGTAAATGGGAAAAAGAATTACAGGAGTTAGAGGATTTGATGTCCGGAAAAAACAAGAAGACTGAAGAAGACAAAGTTGCAAATTATGGGGATGTTTGTTTTCGTGATCTCATTCAATTGTGATATCACATCCATTAATCATAATACATTGATTTTGTCTACTTGTTCGAACCTTTTTCTTAATAAAAATAAAGACGTTCATTTCATTTACTTGTCTGAGTCTCTACCTTTCAAGAAGAACAAGATAATCATTCAGGATTAGCTTCTCAATATATGAGTTTGAAGGGATGACTATACAAAAGACAAGCAAATGGCATTCAGCTGAAGTGTTTAAGAAAAGAAGAATGCAATGGAATCAGTACCGCCGGTGGAAGTTGAGATACAGTCTATGCGGATATTAGCAGAAGCAGAGTTATTAGAGCAAGAATAGGCCTCGCAGAGACTTGAATAGTTGGCATTACTGGATGAGAATAGAATGAAGTCCCTGCATCATATGCAGTTATACCGGAAGAGATCGGCCCGAGTATTCAACAAAAGGTGCGTCCTACTAAGATCAGAGAGGGGGATCTAGTACTTAAGCTGTCAAAGCCGTCGACAATGGATCCGATAGGAAAGTTCAGACCTAATTGGGAAGGACCCTACATAGTTCAGAAAGTGATGGGAAACGGGGCAGTGAGACTGTCAGACTTAGGAGGGAACGAGTTTACTGAGCCGATCAACGTGGATAAATTGAAGCAATATTTTGCCTGAGGAAGAGAAGACCGAATAGTCACCAAGGGAATTGGCGGAAAGACCTAACCCAATGGGATAGGAAATTCATCCATGCATGCATGCATACACGTAACACACTTGTATTCTTTTTGTGTTTTGTTTTCTTTGTATTCACAGGTTTCAACGGAGAAAAAGAGAAAGCAGCAAATGCAAGCCAACCAGAAGTAACAACAGTACAATGTCATCAGTTTTAGGAATGAATCATGGGGTTGAGGCCCACATCAGTCTCAGGAATGAATCAGAATCAGTATCAGTTTTAGGAAAAAATCACCGGGTTGAGGCCCGCATCAGTATTAGTCTCAGGAATGAATCCCAGGATTGAGGCCCATATCAGTATAAGTTTCAAGAATGGATCCCAGGGGGCGAAGCCCACACTATCAGCAGTTGAAAGGAAGAATTCCGTGGAGTGAGTGAAAAAAAAAAGTCATTGATGGTTAGGCATATGTCCGGTGATGACATTGTTTGCTGTAGGGAGAAACCTTAGAAATGATAAGTGCGAGATGTGCTCTCATCCGGTATTCTGAATAGTTGATATCAGCTAGACTCGCGAGCACTTGATCACGGGATCTTAGTGGTGGAAGCCTGAGTAGTCGGCAAGATGACTAGTTGAAGAGATGATAGATCAGCGAATGACCGTTTGCCTAGATGTCCATCCTGGTTCACTTATGCTATGATATATGATATGGTTGGAAACAAAGAAAAAGTCTCTGAAAAGAAAAGAAAAAATAGACTGCCTATAACCGATAAGCGTGAAGCTACCCATGGGCGAGTATTAGGACCACTATGAGGAGAAATGATACCTTAAAGGGTAGGTGTGTCGAAAAAAGAGAAAGAAAGAACAAAAAAAAAGTTCAAAATGAAGAGAAATAGACAAGAGAAAAAAGAAAAAAAGAAAACCATATCATGTTGAGTACGAGAAAGTAATCACAGAGTGTGATCAAGACATCTAGGTTGGTTAGACCCACTGATCCGATTCTCCGAGACAAAATCATCGAGTTGGCTTACTTAAGGATTAAGCTGCGAAAGAGCTTTGGCACACACACACTAGGAGTCTAGTTCAGATCACTCATTCAGACGAGCGGATCTAAGTGTATTAAGTACTTTGAAGGTTCTCTGGTTTCGACACGAAGCATCCGTTGAGGACGAAAATATATTTAGCTATCAGGAATATCTCATGAGAGGCAGTACGGTATGTTGGAATGAACCATCACATCACTAGTATCAGTTTTAGGGATGAGTCCCAGGGTCGTGACCCACATCAGTAGCAGTTTTGGGATACGTCCCAGGGTCGAGGCCCACACATCAGTAGCAGTTTTGGGATACGTCCTAGGGTCGAGGCCCACACATATCATCAGTAATTTTGGGGATGAGTCCCAGGGTCGAGGCCCACATCAGTATCAGCTTGGGGGCGAGGCCCACATCAGCATCAGTTTAGGGGCGAGACCCATATCCGCATCAGTTTGGGGGTGAGGCCCATGTCAGTATCGGTTCAGGGGCGAGCTCCCATCAATATCAGTTTGGGGGCAAGGCCCACATCAGTATCAGTCTGTGGGACGAAGCCCACATCAATATCAGTTTGGGGATGAGTCCTAGGGTCGAGGCCCACATCAGCATCAGTTTTGGGGATGAGGCCCGGGGGCGAGGCCCACATCAGCATCAGTTTTGGGGATGAGTCCCGGGGGCGAGGCCCACATCAGCAGCAGTTTTGGGGATGAGTCACAGGGTCGTGACCTATATCTTCAGCAGTTTTGGGGATGCGTCCCATGATCATGACCCACACCAGCATCAGTTTTGGGGATGAGTCCCGGGGGCGAGGCCCACATCAGCATCAGTTTTGGGGATGAGTCCCAGGGTCGTGACCCACATCATCAGCAGTTTTGGGGATGCGTCCTACGGTCGTGACCCACATCATCAGTCTTGGGGATGAGTCTCAGGGTCGAGGCCCACATCAGCATCAATATCAGTTTCGGGGATGAGTCCCAGGGGCGAGGCCCACATCAGCATCAGTATCAGTTTTGAATTGAGTCCCAGGGTCGAGGCCCACATCAGCGTCAGTATCAGTTGGGATGCGTCCCAGGGTCGAGGCCCACATCATCATCAGTTTTGGGATGCGTCCCAGAGTCGTGACCCACATTGTCAGCGGTATTGGGATGCGTCCCAGGGTCGAGGCCCCCGTTGTCAGTTACAGTTATTGGGATGCGTCCCAGGGTCAATGGCCCCCTACATCATCAGTTTTGGGATGCGTCCCAGGGTCGTGACCCACATTGTCAGCGGTATTGGGATGCGTCCCAGGGTCGAGGCCCCCGTTGTCGGTTGTAGTTCCGGGATGCGTCCCATGATCGAGGCCCCTTACATCATCAGTTTTGGGGATATGTCCCAGGGTCGAGGCCCCCCGTTGTCCGTTATAGTTATTAGGATGTGTCCCAGGGTCGAGGACCCACTGTATCAGCAATTGTAGTTCTGGGATACGTCCCAGGGTCGAGCACCCACTACATCGTCGGTTGTAGTTAATGGGATGCATCCCAGGGTCGAGGCCCGCTGCATCATCAACTCCGTTCGGAGCAGCAGGCAAGTCAGGTGGCAGCTGGCGAGCCAGGTAAGTAAAAATACATTGCATAACTTTGATAGGATTGTCATTGTCACACACTACACAAGTCCTATCAAAGTGGGGGCGACTGTAGGCACTGCATTTTTGCATATAAGTCCCGATGATGAGTCTCACATGGAGACATTATCTCTTTAAGTTGCGGAAGTCGCGGGAAACGGACGTCAGAGGGGAAAAGTTGGAAATCAATATTTTGTTGGATTTAATTCGCTTGTTTAGCTTCGGTTTCGCTTGTTGGACCTCTGTTTTAAAATTCATCTTTAGCCCAAAACCCCGCAATCCACACCAAGCCCACCTAGCCCAAGCCCATTAAATCACATCCAATAATAATTAAAACATTTAAAACACATGTCACAAATTAAATTAAATCCAATTAAATTAAATAATCACCTTCCTAATTACCAAAGATTTAAATTCAATTAAATAATTCACTCACCAAATTTAAAGATATTCCCCACCAAAATTACATAATTTATTTCCCTTTTAAAATTAATTAAGATACACACATATTTACTTGATTTCTTTCCTTTTTAAAATCCATGCACAACTCTTACCCTAGGATACCATTATAAAATAAAGGATGAACCAACCCTTTTCCCCTTGGAGCTCATATTCACGGCAAATCAAAAACAAAAGAAACCCAAAAACGCTCTCAACCTCACTGCTCTCTCACGTTAAACCCTGCCCTCTCCCTCTCTTCTTTATGGCAGCCCCTCTCCACAAACGAACAAACAAAAACACGCAGTGAGCCAAAACACAAAGGAACATGAACAACAAAACAAAGAACCATGTGAATCAAGCCACCCATAACCCTCTGAACGAATCAAAAAATAACTAAAGCCTCGTCCATCAAACACACACAGGCACTGACCGACAAAAAGTGGACACACATTTCAACACATGCACACGCCATAATCACAAGACTTGACCACGTCCCCTCTCCACTCACATAAGCCAAGCCCTACCCACACATTAACTCACAATCTCAACTGCCCTCAACCGACCAAACCGACACAGCCTCAAACACTGCCCACTAACGACAACACACACACACACAACGCACTAATACACAGCTCCATAAGCCGAGACCAAAAACTGTCCAAACCAGCCCCCTTCACGTACCCACAAAAGGCCAACACACTCGCAAATAAACTGCCGGGAAAACCCTTTACAAACTGCACCACAAACTGCCGCATATACCCTCCACAAACTACACTGAAAACAGCCCAGAAACTGCCCAAATTAGCGCATAAAACAGCAGCCCCAATACCCCTTAAAAATGCAAAAACAATCCCTTATTTACGTAAAATAGTGACCGGAAAATACAGCGAAAACAGTAGCAAAATGGAGTAAAAACAACAGCCCAAACAGCGAAACAGCGAAAGGAAACGTTGAACCAGTGAACCGGAGGAATTGAGGAGCATCAACCCTTCCGACAACCGCATACCGCACTTCCGATAGACGACTAAAGAGGTTAGACCTGAGGGCACCCCTTTTATTTATTATCCTTTATTTTTTTTTACTACTTTATTTCGCATGAGTATTGTGGATTGGTGCATGATGTGATTTCCGGATGAACGGAATATGTATCCTCTCTTGTGGTATATCGGATGGAAACCCGGACGTAAATTCCGTAGCCGAATCCGAATGGACGGTAGTGCGGTCTGCACTCGGGATACAACGCCACGTACCGCTTGAGAGACACACATATTTCGTTTCATCCCATTTTGTGTTAAGCATGATTTACTCTAGTATGTTATTTATTTTTTAAGCATGATTTAGTCGTTTTTGCTTTATTTTAAATTGCTCGTCTATCATTCGCATTTTATATTTCGCCATTTACTTTTCGTACGTTATTTGTTTGTGTATTGATGATATAGTGCGCATGGGCAAATCAAGTTGGATTAAAGGTCCCCCGCTTCGAGGGATGAAATGCCTAAGGGCTACCTTTGCCACGACGTTTTTCCGCGCCGGACGAAGTATGTTTAATTAAATGTGAGATATGTTTAATTGGACATATGAAGTTCCACATTATTGTTTCATTCATTTGTATGCATTGTAATATAATGCGCATGGGCCAACTAGGGTGGATTAAAGGTCCTCTATTTGAGGGAAATGCCTGAAGGCTACCTTTACCACGATGTTTTGCCGCGCCTTTTATTATGTCATTTACCCTTTGCATATCATTACTTTATTTACGCATGCATTGCATTCTAGTGCGCATGGGCTAACTAGGGTGGATTAAAGGTCCTGTATTCGAGGGAAATTCCTAAAGGCTACCTTTACCACGATGTTTTACCGCACCTTTTATTATGTCATTTACCCTTTGCATATCATTGCTTTATTTACGCATGCATTGCATTCTAATGCACATGGGCTAACTAGGGTGGATTAAAGGTCCTCTATTCGAGGGAAATGCTTGAAGGCTACCTTTACCACGATGTTTTGCTGCGCCGGACGAGGTACACTCGATTGAACGTGAAATGTGTTCAATCGGGCATACAAGGTCCCATATTATTTATTTTTTTATTCATGTATTGATAATTTAATGCGCATGGGCTAACTAGGGTGGATTAAAGGTCCTCTATTCGAGGGAAGTGCCTAAAGGCTACCTTTACCACGATATTTTGCCGCGCCAGACGAAATGCACTCGATTGAATGTGAAATGTGTTCAATTGGGCACACGAGGTCCTACATTGTGTATTTGTTTAATCCATGCATGTGTTTGTGTCATTTCAGATGCCATTTTGTTTTATCATGCATCAGGTCTTATCCTATTCTAACGCGTTCTCGAACGCTATACGAACACGAACATTCCGTTTACCGTTCGAACGCGTTTTCAAACGCTACACGAACGCACATACAACAAATAGATTTCTTTTCATCACATTTCATGCGTGTTCGCTTCTTTGGTAATTTCTTTTGCATTACATAATTAATCATATCATTTCATTATTGACACTTTTACTGTTATCATTTATTTATATTCCCGCATTTATCTACTTAATGTGTTCGTGAGATTGTGTGCTTGTCTTTATTTCACTTACTTCTATGCATGCAAACTTGGATATAGGTTATATGCAAACTTAGATATGTGCTTCATTTTCATGCCTGTTAACTTAGAAATAGAATACTCTTGGAAATATATGTTGCGTAGATCCGATTAAATTATTGCACAAATCATTTCATTACAAGTGGCATAAGTAAGAGGCCATTTCGAACCCAACGGTTTGAGGTCTTCCCTTGCGAAGGGTGAGTGCGGCCTTAAATCATTTATCCGGTTCACACCGGGTGGCGACTCTATTTTTATTTCTCCGGTGTAGTCCCCCGTGGGCTACTCCGTACTCTCGACCAGGCCGCGAGCCCGGAACAGCGTCACCGATTTCTGTGTCCTACAATGACATCTGTTCATTGCAAGAGAAGGATAATCAACTCCTTGAGGAGAAGCATGCAAGATGATGATGAAACTTTTCAATATTACTAGTCTATCTCCACTCGCGGCCCTCAGGCTGCACTCTCTGAATTCTCCGCAGATCTTGTATGGGAAAGGCGGGCTAGACTGGCTTAGCTTGAAGGAAATTGACATAATACTACGTGGAATTGAATTCCTCCTCAATTTATGAGCTTCTTGTCTGCCCGTTTCCTGGAGAACTCGTTGTCAAGGAAAATGCATTAACTGATGTTGACGGCGGATTTTGGTCTCGGGGCAATACGGGAATATCACCTCCGAGGTAATCCTCCTTCAACGGTGAATTTGTTTGGTTATGGGGGACCAAAAGCAAATTTAGCGGGAGACGGGAAAACACACCAATCGACAAAGAGATTTAACGTGGTTCGGTGGATTTTGGGATCCGACCTACGTCCACGGACAAGAACAGGGTGGTACTTTTTATTACTCAAATACACTCCTCGGGTCTCTCCTTTGCTTTTACAAATCGGAACTTGATGATTCTAATCCCTCACTCTTGTGATGATTTTTAGATGATGCCTTCAACTTGTCCTTCTACACTCACTCTACCCTCCTATTTATAATGGTGAAGAAACCAGATTCCTATTTGTACAAGAATTCCTAATTGGAGATGGTCTCCTTTTCCTATCAGGATTCCTAGTCAAAACTATTCCCTTTTCCCATAAGGATTCCTAATCAAAACTACATTTACTTCCTTTATCCTATTAGGATATTAAGTTATTACTTTACCCCATTAAAGTAGGACAACTTATCCCTTTTCCGCAAGAATAGGATGCTTTATCTTCCTGAGCACGCCTCGTCATGTGCTCGGTCTTCATGAGGTCGGTCATGATAGCCATTTGAACTGAGAATGCTGCTGTCGATCTGATAATGCTCGGTCATCCGATCTCAAGTGCTCGGCCATTTAGTATAAAGTGCTCGGCCTCTTACCGTCAAGTTGTCGGGTCGGCTTTAACGGTCTCGATCAATGGAGTTACCCCTTTTACCCCTGTCGTGTTGTTTAAATAACATAGTGCCCGAAAAACACCATCAACATCTGTCCCCTAGTTCTCTGTAACAACGAGTTTGTGAGTTGATGCCGGGAACGATAAAAAAAAGATGGTGTGCTGATCGCCTTGCTGGTGGTCGCTCCAGAAATCACCGAGAAATTGTCTTTGCCATCAACTAAGTCTTCTGTTTCTATCTTCATATCCTCGGTTTATTGGAGATGCTGACTCTATTCAGAATTATTCTCCACCTCAAAGCAAATTGCTTACTTGGGTCGTTCCATCAGGAGATGAAGTTCCTCTTGTTGTCCAAACTAAAAATGACTCCTCCTCTGTAATATCTGTACCAGAGATTTGGGGGTCCTGACCCCTGACTGATCCAATCTCGATTGTGAGGAGAAAATTTTGCCTCTGAGCTAACGATGATGTGCTCGGTGGCATGTGATCCTGTCTCGAGCTGTGAGAGATGCTCGGGCCTGGGGGAACGTTACGTCCCCAGTCCGAAGGACTGACTCGGTGGGACGCAACCCGACCCCGAGCTGAGAACGATACTTGGACCTAAAGGAATGTTACGTCCCCAGTCCGAATGGCTGACTCGGTGAGACATACCCCGACCCCGAGCTGTGAAAGGCACTTGGACCTGAGGGAATGTTACGTCCCCAATCCGAAGGGCTGACTCGGTGGGACGTACCCCGACCCCGAGCTGTGAAAGGCACTTGGACCTGAGGGAATGTTACGTCCCCAGTCCGAAGGGCTGACTCGGTGGGACGTACCCCGACCCCGAGCTGAGAAAGGCACTTGGACCTGGGGGAATGTTACGTCCCCAGTCCGAAGGGCTGACTCAGTGGGACGTAACCCGACCCCGAGCTGAAAGAGGTACTTGGCTCTGGGGGAATGTCACGTCCCCAGTCCAAAGGCAGACTCGGTGGGACATCGCCCGACCCCGAGCTGTAAAAATCACTTGGTCCTGGGGGAATGTTACGTCCCCAGTCCAAAGGCAGACTCGGTGGGACATCGCCCGACCCCGAGCTGTAAAAATCACTTGGTCCTGGGGGAATGTTACGTCCCCAGTCCAAAGGCAGACTCGGTGGGACATCGCCCGACCCCGAGCTGTAAAAATCACTTGGTCCTGGGGGAATGTTACGTCCCCAGTCCAAAGGCAGACTCGGTGGGACATCGCACGACCCCGAGCTGTAAAAATCACTTGGTCCTGGGGGAATGTTACGTCCCCAGTCCAAAGGGCAGACTCGGTGGGACATCGACCGACCCCGAGCTGTAAGAATCACTTGGTCCTGGGGGAATGTTACGTCCCCAGTCCAAATGGCAGACTTTGGTGGGACATCGCCCGACCCCGAGCTGTAAGAATCACTTGGTCCTGGGGGAATGTTACGTCCCCAGTCCAAAGGGCAGACTCGGTGGGACATCGCCCGACCCCGAGCTGTAAGAATCACTTGGTCCTGGGGGAATGTTACGTCCCCAGTCCAAGGCAGACTCGGTGGGACATCGCCCGACCCCGAACTGTAAAAATCACTTGGTCCTGGGGGAATGTTACGTCCCCAGTCCAAAGGGTAGACTCGGTGGGACATTGCCCGACCCCGAGCTGTAAAAATCACTTGGTCCTGGGGGAATGTTACGTCCCCAGTCCAAAGGTCAGACTCGGTGGGACATAGCCCGACCCCGAGCTGTAAGAATCACTTGGTCCTGGGGGAATGTTACGTCCCCAGTCCAAAGGTCAGACTCGGTGGGACATAGCCCGACCCCGAGCTGTAAGAATCACTTGGTCCTGGGGGAATGTTACGTCCCCAGTCCAAAGGCAGACTCGGTGGGATATCGCCCGACCCCGAGCTGTAAAAATCACTTGGTCCTGGGGGAATGTTACGTCCCCAGTCCAAAGGCAGACTCGGTGGGACATCGCCCGACCCCGAGCTGTAAAAATCACTTGGTCCTGGGGGAATGTTACGTCCCCAGTCCAAAGGCAGACTCGGTGGGACATCGCCCGACCCTGAGCTGTAAAAATCACTTGGTCCTGGGGGAATGTTACGTCCCCAGTCCAAAGGCAGACACGGTGGGACATCGCCCGACCCCGAGCTGTAAGAATCACTTGGTCCTGGGGGATGTTACGTCCCCAGTCCAAAGGGTAGACTCGGTGGGACATTGCCCGACCCCGAGCTGTAAGAATCACTTGGTCCTGGGGGAATGTTACGTCCCCAGTCCAAAGGTCAGACTCGGTGGGACATAGCCCGACCCCGAGCTGTAAGAAGCACTTGGTCCTGGGGGAATGTTACGTCCCCAGTCCAAAGGTCAGACTCGGTGGGACATAGCCCGACTCCGAGCTGTAAGAATCACTTGGTCCTGGGGGAATGTTACGTCCCCAGTCCAAAGGCAGACTCGGTGGGATATCGCCCGACCCCGAGCTGTAAAAATCACTTGGTCCTGGGGGAAGGTTACGTCCCCAGTCCAAAGGCAGACTCGGTGGGACATTGCCCGACCCCGAGCTGTAAAAATCACTTGGTCCTGGGGGAATGTTACGTCCCCAGTCCAAAGGCAGACTCGGTGGGACATCCCCGAGCTGTAAAAATCACTTGGTCCTGGGGGAATGTTACGTCCCCAGTCCAAAGGCAGACTCGGTGGGACATCACCCGACCCCGAGCTGTAAAAATCACTTGGTCCTGGGGGAATGTTACGTCCCCAGTCCAAAGGCAGACTCGGTGGGACATCGCCCGACCCCGAGCTGTAAAAATCACTTGGACCTGGGGGAATGTTACGTCCCCAGTCCAAAGGCAGACTCGGTGGGACATTGCCCGACCCCGAGCTGTAAAAATCACTTGGTCCTGGGGGAATGTTACGTCCCCAGTCCAAAGGGCTGACTCGGTGAGACGTAACCCGACCCCGAGCTGAAAGAGGTACTTGGCTCTGGGGGAATGTTCCGTCCCCAGACCAATGAGCATGACTCGGTGGGACGTAACCCGACCCCGAGCTGAAAGAGGTACTTGGCTCTGGGGGAATGTCCCGTCCCCAGACCAATGAGCATGACTCGGTGGGACGTAACCCGACCCCGAGCTGTAACAAACATCGATCTCGACGGTACAAGAGCAGACCCGAGCCGGAAAGAGACATCGGTCTCGGCGGTACAAGAGCAGACCCGAGCCGGAAAGAGACATCGGTCTCGGCGGTACAAGAGCAGACCCGAGCCGGAAAGAGGCATCGGTCTCGGCGGTACAAGAGCAGACCCGAGCCGGAAAACAAATATCAAAATCATTGTGTGAGCCATAACAAACAAGCATAATCAAATGTCAACCTAAGTCAGAAGAGGTTTACTCACCTTTTTGGGATCTGTTGCCTTTCTTGCAACTCTACACTGGTCACTACAAGCAAGGCTCTTCTTAATATATCATCTCTGCATCTCAGCATTCCACGCATCCGACCGGATGACTTCCGCTATC
This sequence comes from Zanthoxylum bungeanum, assembly GCA_019454045.1. Lineage (NCBI taxonomy): Eukaryota > Viridiplantae > Streptophyta > Magnoliopsida > Sapindales > Rutaceae > Zanthoxylum > Zanthoxylum bungeanum. The sequence goes on from SKCR01045074.1 coordinate 65,897, forward strand.
AACTTGGTCGACCTAAAAAACCGAATGGTCTATGTACACACCGAGATAGCCTTCTTTTACCAAGTCTTCCACCTGCTCCCGCAGGTCTCTGCGCCCGTCCGTTGCATGTCCTCTGGAGTTGTGGTGTATGCAATAAGCCTTTTGGTTCCTCTTGTCCGGGGAAAATCTTCTTTGGTCGGGTTCTACTAAGAGGCCTTTCCCTTGGATCTCCACGACAATTTATCCCAGTGGTTTATTTAGAGGAATGTATGCATTTTCCCCGACCACATGGTTTTCTTGGGTCGGCGCCCTTCTCTATTGGTTGTCACGGTGCAGTGGTTTGAACTCCTTGTGCTTTGGGGGTGGTTTTCTGGGTTCTCTTTCTATACGGCGGGGGGCGCCCTCCCTTGTGGTTCTTTCTCTGATGGTGTTCCCTTATCGGGATATTTTCTCCTCGTTCTCCAATAAAACGAATTTTCGGGCCACCTCTAGGGCAGTGGCGTAGTCCGGGGTGTCTTTAGATGGGTCCATAGTCTTCCGACCCTTAAGGCTCCTTTCAAGCTGTTGATGGTGTTTTCAGGCGCTGCAACATTTAAGACAGTACGACAAGGGCAAAAGGGTAATTCCCTGACTGGATGAGATCATGTAACCGACCCGACCACAACATGTGAAGACCGACCACTTTGGTCCGGATGACCGATCACTATAAGGTCGGCAGAAACACTATCAGCACAAAAGATTATCATGGCCGACCTCATGAAGACCGACCAGACAACGAGCCGTGTTCAAGACAACAGCACCCCATTCTTGTGGATAAGATAAGAAAGATATCCTACTCTCACAAGGAGAATGAGTCAGAATCCAAAAGGGAATACGGAAGAAGAAGGCAATACCGGATCAGGAATCCCTACAAGAAGAGAAGATTGAGTTCAAATAGGAATTCTTATGCAAATAGGAGTCTGATTTCTGTATTATTAAAAATAGGAGGGTAGAGCATGTGTAAAAGACATCTGAAAATCATCACAAGAGTGAGAGATTAGAATCATAAAGCTCCGATTTGTAAAAGCAAAGAAAAGACCCGAGGAGTGTATTTGAGTAATAAAAAGAGTACCACCCTGTTCTTGTCCGTGGACGTAGGTCGGATCTCAAAATCCACCGAACCACGTTAAATCACCTTGTCTGATTGGCGTATTTCCTTGTTTTCCGCTAAGTTTGCTTTTGGTTTCCCGCATAACCAAACAAATTCACAGTTGGAGGAGGATTCCCTCGGAGGTGATATTCCTGTATTACCCTGAGACTAAAATCCACTGTCAACAGTTGGCGCCGTCTGTGGGGAACTTCAAAAAAGCAGTTCACGTGATAAGACAAATGGCGGAGGGCGGAAATCACCAACCAGGAGGTCCGGCAATGGACTGGATGAAAAAAATGGAAGATAGCATGAGGTCTATGATGGATCGACTAGAAAGAATGGAAGGAGCAAACAACGAGAAAACTGAAACCGGGACCGGACAAAGAGGAAATAGAGGGAAAGAGGGAAAAGAGTAGTAGATGTAAGCGAAACGAGGGACCCAGAAAGAGAGGCCCCTATGGGATAAGATCTGAAGTGGTAGGAAGAGAGCCATGATCAGAAGACACATGGGAAGAAGAAGAGGAGGAACAATCACCCGACCCCTCCTCCGACTATTTACAGCTCCGAGAGGGAAGATAGAAAGTACAACGAAGACGTACAGGAGCCCCCCAGGCTTAAAGAACGCCACGCCCGGAACGACAGGCGAACAGAAGGACACAGAAGGCGACACGGGGGCACAACCCGTGAAATAAAGTCTTGGTTGAGAAGAGAGATGACCAGATGGGGAGAAGGCCTCAAGACCGGCGCGGGAGACACCCGAGGCGAGGAAGAGGGGTCTCCCCTTACGGAAGAGATAAGGTCAGCACAGTTCCCGAAGCGATTTAACATGCCGACCATGGCACCATACAAAGGCCACTCCGACACCATACAAAGGCCACTCCGACCCAAAATCCCACATCGAAAACTTTGTCCTCCTGATGGAAGTACATGGAGTAACGGGCGACGCCATATGCAAAGTATTTCCCTTAACTTTAGGTGGGCCTGCCATCCTATGGTATAGAAGTCTGGCCCCGGGGAGCATTCAGAGCTTCTCCCAACTTAAGAAGTCGTTTATCCGGCACTTCAAAGGAGCCTGCACCCCTAAAAAAACAATAGGAGAACTAAGGCTCATGAAACAAGGAGACGACGAAACACTGAAAAGCTTCATTGAAAGGTATCACAACACTGTACTCGAGGTTGGAGGGTACGAATCCCAAGAAGCCCTGGAAAGTCTGAAAGGGGCCCTAAGAGTCGGGAAACTATGGACCCACCTGAGGATCCATGAGACACCAGACTACGCTACCGCACTGGAGATAGCTAGGAAGTACGTCCTACTAGAAAGCGAGGAAAAAGTATCCCGGAGAGGGACAACCGCCAGAGAAAGGGTGACAAGGAAGAAGACCATCGGCGACCGGAAAGAGAATTCCGGAAGTTCAATCCAAGACCCAAAGAGTTCAAGCCAATGGCACAAAAGGATCAAGGAAAAGGGCCCGCAACTCAAGTAAACCATGTGGTCCGAGAGGAAGCGTATATTCCCCTAAGCAAGCCGCCAGGGGAATCATCATGGAGATACGGGAGAAAGGCCTCTAATAGAGCCCGACCTCAGGAGGTTTCCCCCAGACAGAAAAAAAAAAAGATCCTACTGCCTGCACCACAATCTAAAAGGGCACACAACCGATGAATGCAAGGACCTGCGGGAACAAATGGAGGACCTGGCCCGGAACGGGTACCTGAACAATTACATCGACCACGAGATCATGGCCGCCAGACAAAGGGCAAGGAATCGAGAGGTGAACGTCATCGCAGAGGGGCAACGCTGGCCGGGGACTCTAACCGTTCGAGAAAGAATTACAGCCGAGCACCGGGACAGAGGTGCTGAAAACAGAAAAATCCCAAACCCACGAGGAAATCGGTCGACACCCATTATGTTCACCGATGAAGACGCTCAGGGGGTAAGTTTCCCCCATGACGACGCACTAATAATCAAAGCAACAATCGGCGGCACAGAAGTGGACAGAATTTGGTGGATCCCGGGAGCGCGGTAGACATAATTTCCAAAGAAACTTTGGAAAGCCTGGGGGTAGAGTACACAGCTCTAACCAAGGACAGCACCCCCCTGTACGGTTTCGGGAGTTCAACGGTCGTCCCGCTGGGAAGAATTCAACTAGCAATGACGATCGGAGCTGCCCCCAAAACCCGAACAATCATGATAAACTTCACTGTAGTAGACTGCATGAGCAGTTATCAAGTCATTGTCGGCCGCCTCTTCATGATGAAAACCAAGGCCGCAATGTCCTGTTATTACTTGAAATTGAAGTTCCCCACACGGGAAGGGATCGGGATCATATGCGGAAGCTAGAAGATAGCCCGCAGCTGTTTTTCCACTTTCTCGCGAGAGACCCTCTGCGTGGAAAGAGGCACCAAGAAGAGACAGAGAGACGAGGACGACAAGAACACGAGGAAAGACCCTGCTCCCCGGCCCGATAAAGCTGCACGGCTCGGAGCAGCCGAAAAATTAGAAGAAGTAAAACTATTCGGGCCAAAGAAAAGCATAAGAATAGGGGGAAGTCTAGACGAGGCCCTAAGAAAAGACTTGTTGGAATGTCTACAAGAGTACCCCCCCGACGTTTTTGCATGGGGACACGATGACATGCCCGGAATCGACCCAAAATTCGTAAGCCATCGCTTAGCAGTGAACCCATTACACAAACCAGTAAAACAGAAGAGGAGAATATTCAACCAGGAGCGGTGCAGAGCAATAGCAACCGAGGTGGAAAAATTGCTGAAAGCCGGTTTCATCCGGAAGTAAAATACCCAGGGGTGTCCAACGTGGTATTGGTGAAAAAATCTAACGGAAAGTGGAGAATGTGCGTAGATTTCACCGACCTCAACAAAGCATGTCCAAAAGACAGCTTTCCCCTCCCAAATATAGACCAACTGGTAGACACAACAGCCTGCCAAGGGCTGCTAAGCTTCATGGACGCTTTCTCGGGATACAATCAAGTCAAGATGCACCCTGCGGACGAGGAGAAGACCACCTTTATCACTGACCAAGGGCTGTACTACTATAAAGTAATGCCTTTCGGATTGAAGAATGCAGGGGCGACTTTCCAGAGACTGGTGAACAAAATCTTCAAACCGCTCATCGGCACAACCATGCTGGTATATGTCGATGACATGATAACAATGTCCGGAGAACCAAGAGACCATGTGGCCGACCTGAAGAAAACTTTCGAACTCCTGAGGAAACACAGTTTAAAGCTCAATCCAGAGAAGTGTGCATTCGGGGTAGCCTCAGGAAAGTTTATGGGCTACATGGTGAGTTCACGAGGCATTGAAGCAAACCCGCAAAAAATACAAGCTGTGCTAGACCTGAAATCGCCCCGGACAGTTAAGGAAGTACAAAGCCTTACAGGAAGAATCGCCGCACTCAATCGGTTCATCTCGCGAGCAACCGACAAGTGCCATCATTTCTTCAAAATCATCAAAAAGCTCAAAAAGGGGTCGACTGGACACCTGAGTGCGAAGAAGCCTTCCAGCACCTAAAACAATACCTGGCACAGCCCCCTCTCCTAGCCAAACCCCTCCCAGGGGAGACACTGTATCTATACCTGGCCGTCTCAAAGCACGCAGTAAGCTCGGCACTGGTACAAGAGACCAACCATGTCCAGAAACCGGTTTACTATGTCAGTAAAGCCCTGCTGGACGCAGAAACTCGATACCCCATGCACGAACTCATTGCCCTATCCCTGATCACTGCGGCACGGAAGTTACGACCCTACTTTCAGGCCCATCCTATCAAGTATACACGGATTATCCCCTGAGACAAATCTTGCAAAAACCAGAGGCCTCAGGGAGACTGATGAAGTGGTCAGTACAAATAAGCGAGCACGACATCTCCTACCTCCCAAGAACAGCAAAAAAGGGCAGGCCTTAGCGGACTTCATAGCAGAACTCACGGAACCACAGGTCTTGGCCGTGGAAGAAGACAGGTGGGAAATATCTGTAGACGGATCCGCAAGTTCGCACGGCTACGGAGCAGGGGTAGCACTAAAAAGTGAAAAGGGAGAAGAAATACTGCTCGCCCTCAAATTCGCCTTCAAAACTACAAACAACGAAGCAGAGTACGAGGCAATACTGGCCGGACTAAGGCTATGTACGGTAGTAGGGGTCCACAACGTAGTGATCAGGAGTGATTCTCAGCTAGCAATACAACAGCTTAAAGGGGACTTTCAAGCCAGAGAACCAGCCTTGGTAGCTTACCTGGCCGAAGTGAAGAAATGGGTGGAGAAAGTGGGAAACGTACTCTTCGAACAGGTCGGACGAGAAGACAACTGCGAAGCAGATTCCCTAGCCCGACTCGCCTCTTCAATGAGGACAGAAAACCCCAGGGTAATCCCTCTTATATACCTCCGAGAAAGAAGCATAGGGGAGACAGAGGTAGATGTACTAGAAGAAGAAGGCAAAGATTCATGGATGCAGCCGATCAGGAGATATCTGGAAACAGGAGAAACCCCTAAAGATAAAAAGGAGGCCAGGAAGCTGAAGTTCAAGAGCACCAAGTTTTCCCTGATTGAAGGAGTACTCTACCGGAGAGGATACATCGTACCCCTCCTAAGATGCTTAGCACCAGAAGAAGCAGACTACGTGCTCAGGGAGATTCACGCAGGCATCTGCGGAAGCCACGCGGGGGAAGATCAATCGCCTTCAAAGCCTTGAGGCAAGGGTTTTACTGGCCAACCATGCACCAGGATGGCGTGAGGATAGCACGGAAATGCGAAGGTTGCCAGAAAAATGCCAACCTCTACCATCAGCCGGCAGAGCAGCTGACCACCATATCCAGCCCCTGGCCCTTCGCACAGTGGGGGCTAGACATTATAGGGCCGATGCCGAAAGGACGGGGTCAGGCGAAATATGCAATCGTGGCCATAGACTACTTTACCAAATGGGTAGAGGCAGAACCATTGTCCACCATCTCGGAAGAAGAAAGCCACAGAGTTCCTGAAGAGAAATATAATCTGCCGGTTCGGGATCCCCCGAGCAATCATCACCGACAACGGAAAGCAATTCGACAGCAGGGGATTCAGAAAACTTTGTGAAGACCTCCAGATAACCTTGAAATTCGCCTCGCCGGCCCATCCCAAGTCGAACAGGCAGGTTGAAGCCACCAATAAAACCATCAAGTCAAACCTGAAAGCTCGACTCGGATCAAGCAAAAGCCTATGGGTCGAGGAGCTACCAGAGGTACTGTGGGCACACCGAACGACCTTCAAGGATTCAACAGTAGAGACACCCTTCTCCCTATCATACGGATGTGAGGCCGTCATCCCAGCAGAGATCGGAATATCAACCCACAGGGTCCGCCACTTTGAGAACGAACGGAACGAAGAACTTATCAAAAATCACCTCGACCTGATCGAAGAAAGAAGAGAGCAGGCAGCAGTAAGAGCAGCCATCTACCAACAGAGAATGGCCCGATTCTACAATAGGAGAGTTCGGACCCGCTCCTTTCTACCAGGCGATCTAGTGCTAAGAAAAGTGACTCTGAACACCCGACGACCTGAAGAAGGTTCGTTAGGTGCCAAGTGGGAAGGACCTTACAAAATTACCGAGGTAGTAAGACCAGGGGCCTACATCCTAGAGCATCTGGACGGCACGAGGTTGAAGAAACCATGGAACGCCGAAATGTTAAGGAAGTACTTCCCGTAAAAATCAACTTTCCTTTCTTCTATTTTCTTTTTGCAGAAACTGGGCAAAACACCGAATCGGAACAACTGTTGTAAAGAGGGCAGCACGCCCCCAAGCATGAATAAAAATTCCTTTTCTGGCAAAATCCTTTGAAAGCAAAAACAACCACCACCGGGACTATTCAAAAAACTTCGGCTCGGGGCTGGATTTCGTTCCGCCGAGGCCACTGAGATAAACAAACTCGGGGTCGGGCGATGTCCCACCGAGTCTGACCTTTGGACTGGGGACGTAATATTCCCCCAGGACCAAGTGATTCTTACAGCTCGGGGTCGGGCTATGTCCCACTGAGTCTGACCTTTGGACTGGGGACGTAACATTCCCCCAGGACCAAGTGATTCTTACAGCTCGGGGTCGGGCGATGTCCCACCGAGTCTGCCCTTTGGACTGGGGACGTAACATTCCCCCAGGACCAAGTGATTCTTACAGCTCGGGGTCGGGCGATGTCCCACCGAGTCTGCCATTTGGACTGAGGACGTAACATTCCCCCAGGACCAAGTGATTCTTACAGCTCGGGGTCGGGCGATGTCCCACCGAGTCTGCCCTTTGGACTGGGGACGTAACATTCCCCCAGGACCAAGTGATTCTTACAGCTCGGGGTCGGGCGATGTCCCACCGAGTCTGCCCTTTGGACTGGGGACGTAACATTCCCCCAAGACCAAGTGATTCTTACAGCTCGGGGTCGGGCGCGAGTCCCACCGAGTCTGCCCTTTGGACTGGGGACGTAACATTCCCCCAGGACCAAGTGATTCTTACAGCTCGGGGTCGGGCGATGTCCCACCGAGTCTGCCCTTTGGACTGGGGACGTAACATTCCCCCAGGACCAAGTGATTCTTACAGCTCGGGGTCGGGCGATGTCCCACCGAGTCTGCCCTTTGGACTGAGGACGTAACATTCCCCCAGGACCAAGTGATTCACAGCTCGGGGTCGGGCGATGTCCCACCGAGTTGCCCTTTGGACTGGGGACGTAACATTCCCCCAGGACCAAGTGATTCTTACAGCTCGGGGTCGGGCGATGTCCCACAGAGTCTGCCCTTTGGACTGGGGACGTAACATTCCCCCAGGACCAAGTGATTCTTACAGCTCGGGGTCGGGCGATTGTCCCACCGAGTCTTCCTTTGGACTGGGGACGTAACATTCCCCCAGGACCAATGATTCTTACAGCTCGGGGTCGGGCGATGTCCCACCGAGTCTGCCTTTTGGACTGGGGACGTAACATTCCCCCAGGACCAAGTGATTCTTACAGCTCGGGGTCGGGCGATGTCACCCGAGTCTACCCTTTGGACTGAGGACGTAACATTCCCCTAGGACCAAGTGATTCTTTTACAGCTCGGGGTCGGGCGATGTCCCACCGAGTCTGCCTTTGGACTGGGGACGTAACATTCCCCCAGGACCAAGTGATTCTTACAGCTCGGGGTCGGGCGATGTCCCACCGAGTCTGCCCTTTGGACTGGGGACGTAACATTCCCCAGGACCAAGTGATTCTTACAGTCTCGGGGTCGGGCGATGTCCCACCGAGTCTGCCTTTGGACTGGGGACGTAACATTCCCCCAGGACCAAGTGATTCTTACAGCTCGGGGTCGGGCGATGTCCCACCGAGTCTGCCCTTTGGACTGGGGACGTAACATTCCCCAGGACCAAGTGATTCTTACAGCTCGGGGTCGGACGATCTCCCACCGAGTCTGCCTTTGGACTGGGGACGTAACATTCCCCAGGACCAAGTGATTCTTACAGCTCGGGGTCAGGCGATGTCCCACCGAGTCTGTCTTTGGACTGGGGACGTAACGTTCCCCCAGGACCAAGTGATTCTTACAGCTCGGGGTCGGGCGATGTGTCCCACCGAGTCTGCCCTTTGGACTGGGGACGTAACATTCCCCCAGAACCCAAGTCTTTCACTCAGCTCGGGGTCGGGTTACGTCCCACCGAGTCAAGCTCCTTTGGTTTGGGGAGGTAACATTCCCCCAGAGCCAAGTACCTCACTCAGCTCGGGGTCGGGACACGAGTCAACCCTTTGGACTGGGGACATAACATTCCCCCAGGTCCAAAATTCCTTTTTCAGCACGGGGCCCGGTTACACCCCCTCCGCCTCATGTTAAACCCCGAAAGGTCCCGGAAAATTCAGGAAAAAAAAAAAAAAAAAAAAAAAACATAAAAAAGAAAAAGATATGTATACATGTATATGCCTAAATATACATGAGTCAAGACAAATTGTGATGTTATTACAAAAAAAAAAGATAAGTGCACATAGGGCCCCGGTAGGGTTACCTTTTTCATTCAGCCCGCACAGGGGCAAGAATTTCTTTCTCAGATGGTTCAGGTGGCGGGAACCCGTCGGATGTTCGACAAGTGTCGAACTTGGAAGAAACCCTAAAGTTGATTTGATGGGCATTTAAGCGGACGTGACTGTTGCGTGTCTCGAGATAAGGCGCTGGAAAAGAGACAACAAAGCGTGTCTCGACCTCAGATCAACCTCCCAACAGAGCAAAACTATTATATAGTTCCCGGCACCAACTAGCACACTCGTTGGAACCGAGAACTAGAGGACAGATGTTGATGGTGTTTTCAGGCGCTACAACATTTAAGACAGTACGACAAGGGCAAAAGGGTAATTCCCTGACTGGATGAGATCATGTAACCGACCCGACCACAACATGTGAAGACCGACCACTTTGGTCCGGATGACCGATCACTATAAGGTCGGCAGAAACACTATCAGCACAAAAGATTATCATGGCCGACCTCATGAAGACCGACCAGACAACGAGCCGTGTTCAAGACAACAGCACCCCATTCTTGTGGATAAGATAAGAAAGATATCCTACTCTCACAAGGAGAAGGAGTCAGAATCCAAAAGGGAATACGGAAGAAGAAGGCAATACCGGATCAGGAATCCCTACAAGAAGAGAAGATTGAGTTCAAATAGGAATTCTTATGCAAATAGGAGTCTGATTTCTGTATTATTATAAATAGGAGGGTAGAGCATGTGTAAAAGACATCTGAAAATCATCACAAGAGTGAGAGATTAGAATCATAAAGCTCCGATTTGTAAAAGCAAAGAAGAGACCCGAGGAGTGTATTTGAGTAATAAAAAGAGTACCACCCTGTTCTTGTCCGTGGACGTAGGTCGGATCTCAAAATCCACCGAACCACGTTAAATCACCTTGTCTGATTGGCGTATTTCCTTGTTTTCCGCTAAGTTTGCTTTTGGTTTCCCGCATAACCAAACAAATTCATAGTTGGAGGAGGATTCCCTCGGAGGTGATATTCCTGTATTACCCTGAGACTAAATCCACTGTCAACACAAGCTTTCCAGGGCCTCGGGGGATTCATACCCTCCGACTTCGAGTACCATATTATGGTACCTTTCAATAAATATCTTCAGAGGCTCATCGTCTCATTGCTTCATAAGTCTTAGTTCTCCAATTGTCTTTCTGGGGACACAAGCCCCCTTGAAGTGTCGTATGAATGACTTTCTCAGTTGTGCGAAGCTGCTGATGCTTCTTGGGGCTAGGCTTCTATACCATAGGATGGCCGGTCCGGCTAGAGTTAAGGGGAACACTTTGCAAATGGCGTCCCCTGTTACCCCTTGTACCTCCATTAGTAGGATGAAGTCTTCGATGTGGGTTTTGGGATCGGTACGACCCTTGTATGGTGTCATGGTCGGCATGCTGAATCTTTTTGGGAATTTCTCCGATTTTATTTCCTCCGTGAGGGGGAACTCATCTTTGATGTCCTGGACATCTCCCCTGTTTGTATTGGGGTATACTCCCCATTTGACCAGCTCCTCCCGTACCCAAGATTTCATGCTGTTGTCTTTGATTCCATGCCGCCCCCTGCGGTTTCTTTTCTTTCTGCTACCTCGGGAGTGGTGCTTCTCAGGGTCGGTGTCGTCCCGCACTTCTTTGGTATGTTCTTTTCCTCTCCTCCGGGTACTGTGAGGGCTATCGTAGGAGGGATCTGGTGATGATTTGTCATCGTCCTCCTCCCATGTGTCCTCGGTTTGGGAATCCCTTTGTACTACCACGGATCTCACCCTGTAGGGTTCCCTCCTTTGAGGTCTGTCGTCTTCGCTTGTATCAATAATTCTCTTTCCTTTCGCTATCTCACTCCTTCGCCGGCTAGTCCCGGCCTCGAATTTTCCGTCGCGTGCTCCTTCCATCCTTTCCAACCGGTCTACTATGGTTTTTAGTAGAGTTTGGTTTTCCTCCCTTTCCTTCCTAAGGTTTTCCTCGATCTTTTCCATCCAGTCTGCAGCCGAGCTCCCTGATGATTGTTGGTTTCCGCCTTCCGCCATTTGTCTTATTACGCGAGTTGCTTTTCGTAGAGTTCCCCACAGACGGCGCCAACTGTTGACGGCGGATTTTGGTCTCGGGGCAATACGGGAATATCACCTCCGAGGTAATCCTCCTTCAACGGTGAATTTGTTTGGTTATAGGGGACCAAAAGCAAATTTAGCGGGAGACGGGAAAACACACCAATCGACAAAGAGATTTAACGTGGTTCGGTGGATTTTGGGATCCGACCTACGTCCACGGACAAGAACAGGGTGGTACTTTTTATTACTCAAATACACTCCTCGGGTCTCTCCTTTGCTTTTACAAATCGGAACTTGATGATTCTAATCCCTCACTCTTGTGATGATTTTTAGATGATGCCTTCAACTTGTCCTTCTACACTCACTCTACCCTCCTATTTATAATGGTGAAGAAACCAGATTCCTATTTGTACAAGAATTCCTAATTGGAGATGGTCTCCTTTTCCTATCAGGATTCCTAGTCAAAACTATTCCCTTTTCCCATAAGGATTCCTAATCAAAACTACATTTACTTCCTTTATCCTATTAGGATATTAAGTTATTACTTTACCCCATTAAAGTAGGACAACTTATCCCTTTTCCGCAAGAATAGGATGCTTTATCTTCCTGAGCACGCCTCGTCATGTGCTCGGTCTTCATGAGGTCGGTCATGATAGCCATTTGAACTGAGAATGCTGCTGTCGATCTGATAATGCTCGGTCATCCGATCTCAAGTGCTCGGCCATTTAGTATAAAGTGCTCGGCCTCTTACCGTCAAGTTGTCGGGTCGGCTTTAACGGTCTCGATCAATGGAGTTACCCCTTTTACCCCTGTCGTGTTGTTTAAATAACATAGTGCCCGAAAAAACACCATCAACAACTGATACTCTGTACAGTCCATATCTGTAATCTCGTGTTATTTCTACATTGTGGGTCAATCTTCACAGTATCCGCTTCCCTCTTTGTTTTTTCATTGTCATATTAAGCTAAGGTGTAATTAATTGTTCTTGGGTTTTTTTTTTTAAGATAATGAGGACAGACCAATTAGCTAGTAAGATGTTATTTAGTGTACCAACTCTAAATCTCAAGGTTTGAGGTCTTTTGCATGTTTACATTTGGGTGGGCTGACTCTGATATTTTGAGGACTTGTACATTAGTTAGTAAGATAGTCTTCTTTGAAAGTCCTAGTTGGCATAGTTTCATTTGGATGAGCTAATTCTGATATCTATTTGGATGAGCTAGTTCTAATATCTTAATGGCGAAATTAGGAGGATATTGTTCTCTTTGGAAGTCTTGGGCTTTGGGCTTAGACCACCTTTAAGTGTTTGACAATATCTTACTAGTTAATAGGCCAGTCCCCGTACATTATAAATTTACATACATTTCAATATCTAAAATTTATTGGAACACTATATATATATATATTTGTAGGACTGATCAAAAATATACGTCTATTACATTTTGAGCTCACTCCAATATGTTATACATTTTGGCTATTGTCGGAATCGCCACCGAAACACGCACGCTAACACTCGGTAATATAGTTGGATTTTATCGGGAGGTAGTGATTGTATACGACTGTGCTGACTGAGGTATGTTGCAACTATTTTTCTTGTATTTCAATAGGTGCCCCTTCCATATCCTAATCTTTTATATATGCTGGTTGTCTCATTTCAATAATATTGTATTCCCTAATCTTGATAGGATTATGATTTATTCCATTAAATGACTTAATCTTCCTTCTCTTTGAACGATTATTCTTTGACCATATAATTTGTCAGATTAATACTCCTTGTAGTGGAATTGTACCGACTCGACTTGATAGGATTTGAGTCTATGGAGCCAAGAACCAACCAATGTGTTGATAAAGTCTATGTGGAGTCAATTCTTTGCTCACATTAAAAAAGATTTTAATAAATTTATTTGGTAAGTAATTAATACAATTGGTTGACATTAAATGTTTGTATTAAATATAATTAATTGACATTAAATACAATTGATTGACATTAAATGCACTTGGTTGGAGTAGTGCAAAATCTTGCCTATAAAGAGATCCAATGGTGAGAACTCAAGGCATCCCAAAAATTTGTGAGTTTCTTTCATTAGAGATAAAGAAAATATCTAGAGTGATTTGAGAGAATTGGGGTGAGATTGTGTGTGTGCAAGAAAGTGTGCGTGAGTGATTAAAATAAGAGAGAAAATAAAAAGGAGAGAAAAATTTTGTAGAATTTTCCTTGCGTATTTTTTTTTTATTTTTTTTTTCTTGTAATCCTTAAGAATGAGTATGAGATAAACACTTGTGTGCTCTTGTGATTGACGATTTTTGCTCTTGTTATTCAATTATAGTGAAACTCAGTAACCACAGTGGAAGTAGCCTGTTCAGTCTAATTGACCGGGTAAACCACTATAAATTTTATGTCGCATTGTTATATTTGGTTACTTTTTCTGTTGCTGTCACTCGGTAAATTAGGTGTTAAAATCTCAACAACTAGTTTCATGAGAGTGGAGATATGTATTAGGTGGGAGCAATGGGTGGAGAAAGTGCCAAAGATGTTGACAAATTTGATGGAAGTGACTTTCATCATTGGAGAATGAAAATTACAGATTATTTATATACAAGGGAACTAGAAGTACCCTTGGAAGGCTTGGTTCAAACAGCATGAGTCGAACAGATTGGGAGAAGCTTAACAAAAAGGCTTTAGTGTTGGTCCAACTCATACTTGCTAAGAGTGTGAGTGCACATGTCATAAATGAGACAATAATCGTCGGCTTATGAGTACTTTATCAGATATGTATGAGAAACTGAGTGTTGACTGACAAATCCATTTGTTGAGGCAACTTTTCACCTTGAAGATGTCAAAGGGATGCTCTGTGATTCAACATGTGGTACTAGTGAATGAGATCATTGATAAGCTACAGTCAGTGGGGATCACATTTGAATAACACTTTAAGTATTTAGTTTTGATAACTTCTATGTCTGATGAATGAGATACTACTGTAAATTCAATTTGCAACTCCAATGAGAAAAATGAACTTGTATATAAAGAGGTACATGACACCCTACTTAGTGAAGAGGCAAGAAGAAGAAATATTGGGGAGCTTCACAGTGGCTCCACTTTCAACACTGAAAATAGAGGAAGAACATCTAATATAAATTCCAACAACCGTGGAAGATCCAAATCCAGAAAGAGAGAACAAAGCAAGTCCAAAATAGGAAAATAGGTGGATAGATGTTGGCATTATGGAAAGCCATGACACTTGAAAAATGATTGTCGGGCTTGGAAAAATGAAAATAATAGAGCCAATGCAACACATGAGATTGACATTAACGCATTGATCTTAAGCGAACATAATCCATTGGAATCTTAGGTGATCGATTCGGGGGCATCATTTCATTCAACTTCAAGTCAAAGTATCATGGAGAATTACGTATTCGGCAATTTTGGCAAGGTTCACCTTGCTAATGATGAAGCTTTTGACATTGTGGGTAAGGGCGAGGTTCGAATTGAATTACTAAATGGTAATTCGTGGAAGTTACATGAAGTGAGACATGTTTCAGGTTTAGCACAAAATTTGATCTCTATGGGTCAACTGGATCGAGAAGTTTTTGTGACTGAGTTCACTAACTGCTATTGGAAAGTTACAAAATGAGCTTTACTCTTGGCTCGTGGGAAGATGTCAGAAACTCTCTATACGATCATGAACTCCAAAAGCTTAGCAGTTACTGTTGAAATTGATGATGCTAATCTATAGCATCATCGCCTTGGGCGTATTAGTGAGAATGGGATGAAGATTTTGCAATCAAAAGGTAAAATGCATGGTGTGAAATCATTAAAGATTCGATTGTGTGAATATTGTATCTTTGGGAAATAAAATATTATTAGTTTCTCAAAATCTGACAGAACACCCAAGACTACAAAGTTGGAGCTGGTCCATACTGATGTGTGGGGACCTTCACCAGTTCAATCTCCTGGAGATTCCAAGTATTATGTAACCTTCATTGATGATGTCATAAGGAAGGTATGGGTTTACTTTCTGAAAATTAAATCTGATGCCTTTGATACCTTCAAGAAATGGAAAGCTTTGGTGGAGAATGAGACAAGCTTGAAGATTAAATACTTGAGATCGGATAATAGAGAGAATACACCTGATGTGATCCAGAATGAATTATGTTTTTTGGGCCAAGTTAACTTGAAGTTGTGGTTGATTGCATGGCTTGGTCAGATTGGTGTATTTGGGCCATTTTGGTGGATTTGGAAGATTCCTTGGATACTGGAGTTTGGTCCATGCATGAGACTTTATATGAAGGATTTATTATGTCTAAATCAAGAATGAAATGGGTTTTGGATGTGCATGGGCTGCCTTGATTTATTTTTGGCTTTATTTCTGAATGATGCATTAGTAGTGGCGGGATTTGCACAGTCTTCATATTTTGGACGTAACATTCTCGTCTGATGTCTGATTTTGGTGATTCAAGTTGCATTGGAAAGAGAACTCGTATCTCTACAACTTTGTAGCTTACATAAAAGTCCAGTTCAAAATTATTCTTGGTCAAAATGAGGACGCAACATATCCTTACAGTTTTTATATTTTTTAAGGTTATGTGTTGTTTAAGTGCTGGGCTGAACTTTAATTATATTACAAAGCCCATGCACGAAATTTTCAAGTATTTTATATGCTATTGGGTTTATTTTATTAGGGTTTTATTATATTTGGGTAGAATAAGGGTTAGCCACCTATTTAAAGGGGTATTATTCATTGTAATTGAGAATTAACTAAGAATATATCCTTTTACAAAAAAAATTGACTTGTGTCATCTTGAGGGAGTGGATTCTTCCTTGGTTTTACGGAAAAAAAAACTTATCAACGTGTGGCAAGCGTTGTGGCGCTGTATCGCTGTTCAGGATTCTCCAAGGAAATAAAGAAAGGTTCTTAAGGACAAGGTTCCTTAAGGGTTGAACTTGATCTTGGAAGGATTTTGTTCTTACAAAATATCATTCCTGAAACTCCACAACAAAATGGAGTAGCTGAGCGCATGAACAGAACTCTGAATGAGCGTGCAAGAAGTATGTTGATACATGTAGGTTTACCAAACATGATGTGGACTAATGCAATTAATAATGCTGCTTATTTAATTAATCATAAACCTTCAATTCCACTATGAGAGCTACTACCTGAAGAACAATAGAGTGACAAAAAGATAGATATATCACATTTGAGAGTATTTTGTTGTGTGGCAAATGTTCACATTGAGTCTGATGCGAGAAGCAAGTTAAATCCAAAGTCCCAAAAATATATTTTCATCGATTAGATGGTGATGAATTTGGCTTGAGATTTTGGGATGAACAAAATAAGAAGTTTGTTCATAGCAAGAATATAATATTTAATGAAAAGATGATGTACAATACTATGGAGGCAGCAGACCAAAAATGGCAAGTCTTATAATTAAAGACAAACAATTTACTAGTCTAAATAATCTTGGTGCTAATATGACCAATGGGAATCAAAGAAAGCTGGAAGTTGGAACTTCACAAGATGCTCCAGAAGTAACAAACTTTGAAAAACCAATTCTTATTCTTGAAGTTGGGCCAAGTACACCTACTTTAAGAAGGTCCAGCGGAGAAAGAAAGACACCAGAGAGGTACTCACTATCTTTAAAATATTTATTATTGACTGGTTGTGGTGAACCTATGTGTTATGATGAGGCAGTAAATCATGAAGAATTTGTCAAGTAGGAGTTTGCTTTGTAGGACGAAATGGATTCTCTCATGACCAATCAAATATGGAGGTTGGTGAATTTACCTCAGGGTAAAATGGCACTGCATAATAAATGGGTTTACAGAATCAAAGATGAATGAGATGGTAACAATCGATACAAGACAAGACTGGTGGTAAAGGGTTTTCAACAAAAGGAGGGCATAGACTATATAGAAATATATTCACCGGTTGTGAAACTCACAATAATTCAGTTGGTGCTTAGTGTGGTGGCGGTTGAGAATCTATATTTGGAGCAGCTATACGTCAAGATTGCTTTCCTCCATGGGTACTTGGAGGATGACATTTATATGAAGTAACCTGAAGGTTTTATAACACAGGGAAATGAGGACTTGGTATGCAAACTGAACATAAGTCTTTATGTTCTGAAGTAAGCCCTAAGATAGTGGTACAAGAAGTTTGATTCTTTCATGTGTGAAAATGACTACACCAGATGCCATGTTGACCACTGTTGTTACTACAAGAGGTTGACAATTCCTATAGTATTTTATTACTTTATATAGATGATATGTTGGTTGTTGGGGGAGATTTAAGTGCGATTAACCAATTAAAGAAACAATTGTCGAACAAGTTCTCTATGAAGGATTTAGGTGAAGCCAAACAATTCCATGGAATAAGGATAACTAAGTACAAAGAGCGAGGTATTTTGAAACTATCACAAGATGAGTATGTCATGAAGGTGTTGAAGAGATTCAACATGCAAGATGCTAAACCAGTTAGCACACATTTGGCGGCTTATTTTAAGTTTTCGAAACTGCTTTAACCTAAAAATGAGCAAGAGATGGAATATATGAAGAAGATACCTTATGCTTCAGCTATTAGGAGTCTTATATATGTTATGGTATACACTAGACCCAACATTATTCATGCAGTGGGAGTTGTGAGCCGATATAAGTGCAATTCTGGCCAACAACATTAGGAAGCAGTGAAGTGGATTTTAAGAAATCTTCAAGGCACTATTAATATGGTCTTATATTTTAGCAGTAGTAGTGTGGATCTACAAGGTTATGTGGATGCATACTTAGGTGGTATAGAGATACAAGCAAAAGTACGATAGGTTATGTATTTACTGTGGGTGGTACTGCTATAAGTTGGGCTTATAAGTTACAGAAGATAGTTGTTCTTTCAACAACAGAAACAAAGTATATGGTTATTACAAAGGCCAGACAAGAGATGGTATGGTTAAATGGTTTCTTAACAAAGTGCAATAAAATGCAAGTTAATGGTATTCTGTACAGTGACAGTTAGAGCGCTATTCACTTAGCAAAGAATATTGTATTTCATTCAAGAACCAAGCATATTTGTTTGCGGCACCATTTCATACGTTCGCTTTTGGATGACGAAGCATTGAAATTACATATGATTGTTGGAAGAGTGAATCCAGCTGATATGTTAACTAAAGTTGTATCACTTGGTAAACTGAAGCTTTGTACAGCTTCAGTTGGTCTCCGAAACTGAGAAAATGGATATAGTGGTTAATAATGAGTTTATATGCTTGAAGAGCTCGAATATAGTTTTTTACGGTATGTTGGTTGAATTGTCTCCAAGTGGGAGATTGTTGATAAAGTCTTTGTGGAGTCAATTAATTACTCACATGGAAAAAGATATCAACAAATATTTTCATGTTGAATATAGTTGTCATGCTCTTTTAGGTTTATAGGTTTTGGAATTCAGATATCATATCCATCTTTCCTGTTAAGCACCCAAACCAGTATTTTACCTTCACAATAAATAAAAATCACAATAAAAATATATAAAACATAAATTTAATTAATAATTTATAAATGTTCTAAATTAAAGGAATTAATGAAATTATAAGTGTAAAATAAATAGTTTCTCTTTTATTAAGTGAACATTTTTTAATGTTCATCACACCCCCCAACTAGCTTATTACTAGTCCCTCATAATTTAAGCGAAAACTTAAAAAAAAATTCTTATCCAAGTCAATAATTATTTTCTTTCTTTCTAAATTGTCAAATAAGTAAATTCTCCCGTACTTTTTACTATTCTTCCATACACATATAAAACAAAATATCAATCAATTCACTATGCCCACAATATTCACAAGTCTTTTTGAAAAGAGAGTAATATTTTTGTCCTAAAGTTATATCATAATTCACACTTTTGGCAATGGTAGTTTATTTATATACAAAAATAGTTTTTTTTTTAAATAATACATCTTTAACCCTTATAACGAATTTTAGGACAGTGACTCTCAAACCAGTTGGCTTTAGGACACTAGGTGTTAAGACATCCCTATGGACTTAATTGCTCAGATCTTAGATGTTAAAAAGAAAAAGATTTCCTTAAGCTTTGTTTTTAACCCTTGTAACGAGCTTTGGGCCAGTGACTCCCATATCAGTTGGCCTTAGGGCACTAAGTGTTAAAACACCCATACAAACTTAATTTCTCAAGTTATAGAGGCTACAAAATCAAACTTATTCAAATACATTATTTCTTAAACTCAAGCTCTATCATTTTACCTGAACACTCACTACTTACTAAGGCAAGGTGTCTGGTTACTAAGTAAAAGCTTGATTATTATTATTATCATTTTTTTTCAAACTAACTGAAGCTTTACCGTTTTACGTGAAAAATCACTGCTTGGTGAGGTAAGATGTCTTGTTACTAAGAAAAAGCTTGGTTAGTTTTTTTCAATAAAAACATAAATGCCATTGCCTTTAGGTTCTACCTCTAAAAAACTAGAGAACTGAATATTACAAAATTTTCACTTACAACCCAAGATCATATGTTACCGTGTATGTTGATAGTACCTGTCAAATGAGCATATGAAGATCAAATTTAATCAATATTATGGAGAATTCACAAATTTAAATGATTCAAAAAGAAAGAAACAAAAATAACTTGTTACGAATTACATTGAGATGCGTCTTAGGAGCGAAAACTCCTTAAACTGCCATCTCTGAAAAACAATTCCATTTGGTTAGTCAAAAATTTGTTGTTGCTTTATCTGTAGTTTTTTTTTTGTTAAAAACACAAAAGAAAGTCAATATAAAATATTATTTTTTTTACACACAAAATAACTACAAA
The DNA here is from genome assembly GCA_019454045.1 of Zanthoxylum bungeanum. Taxonomy (NCBI): domain Eukaryota; kingdom Viridiplantae; phylum Streptophyta; class Magnoliopsida; order Sapindales; family Rutaceae; genus Zanthoxylum; species Zanthoxylum bungeanum. Next base: position 85,848 of record SKCR01045074.1, read on the forward strand.
ACAAGAACAACATAAAAAAACTTTTTTATACATAAAACAATAACACAAAAATGAAAAACTTGTTTTTAAAGAAAAAACACAATAATGAAACATAAAGAACGAAAACTATCTAGTTAATTATCCCATCCCCCCAACCAAATTGAGACATTGTCTCCAATGTATGATTAAGAAGAAGTAGTGTTTATAAGACTTCACCTAGTTAGTGTGGAGTTGATAATTGAATCTACAACTATTTAAAAGAAAAAAAAATACAGATTAAGATTCAAGTCCACTATACGCTTCTTGCAACGATCGTTATCAGACCAGTTCAACTTGAAAAGAATGAGGTCAACTTTTGGTTCATAAGTTAAGAATTGGTCAATTAATTGATCAACTTTTCTTACAGTTAGGACGATATCTTTTACCGATTGAACCCAAGTTTTTTGGCATCCTCAATAAATACTAAAAGAAAATTGAAAAAGTTATCAACATTAAGTAGTCCAATGGGTTTTGGTGAATATTCAAGTTCACCCATGACGCAACTGTGAATATTTCCTCCAACGTGCCCAGCCCACCTAGTAAAGTAATAAAAGCGTTAGCATGATTAATCATTTCAGTAAGTCTTTCAGACATACCTGAGATAATGTATTATTCTTCATTTGATTTTTCGATGAGGTTTTCCTCTGCCAAATTTTTTGGAATGATCCCCAAAACTTGACTGCCACCTTCTTACACAACCTTTGAAACACATCTCATCAATCCAAGATAGCCACCGCCATATACTAAGTGCATGTTTCTTTCCGCCATAACTCTACCTAATTCTTTTACAGCTTCAACAAATTCTGGTTTAGTTTCAGGGCTAGTTCCACAAAACACACAGATATTATTGACTCGTCGTCTTGAAGTTTTCTCCATTTTTTTCTCTCTTATCTGGATGTGTCGAAGATAGAAATGACGAGCTGTATTTATGGATCCGAAAAAAGAATTAGTAATAAAAGCACTAGTACCTGCAAAATGAAAATTGTTAGATGAACATTAAAATATATCATGAAAGTAAAAAAATTTAGATACTATCAGAAAATTTTAAGTAAAGGAAATCAAAACAGTAAATTGAAACAATATGTACTATAGTTGTGATTGTGGCTCACATCTTCTTCTGGTTTTACATCAAGTAACGACTTGAACGCTTTCTATAGGTCAGGGATATGCTTCCCATCTAATTTTCTTATAATTGGCAAACATGATCTTTTAAAGTCAGATTCCAGAGACTGTATGGTCGTCTTTCTTTTTGAAATTATGTATGTAAATTATGAATTACTCGATGAACATGTCCACTAGGATGCGTCTCAAGAGTCAATGATATATCATCTAAAGACTCATTACTCAAGCAATCTTTAATGAATTGAATTTTATCTTCGCGATTGTCAGACACCATTCCTAAATAACAACAACAAGTGTTGCACATCCAGCATGCACATTTATAACAAACACCTAATTGTTTAGTTCTTCATTTTTTAGCATATGTGTTTTTCCATAAACCAGGCATGTAAGAAATGAAAGAGTCAGATGACTCACTTGCCAAGCGAACCCTTGCTTCAATTACCCAACGAATATCACTAGGAATTCCATTGATCATAAGAAGCTTCATTCTTTTGGTGCGTGCTTTGTAAATTTTCATTAGAGCATTTTGGGGGAGATAATGAAAATGATTGTGGAGTTTTGCGAGAGTTTCTTACATGCCTTGATTGTAGGGTATCAATAGGAAATTGAAAAAACCGACTTAGAGTCACGGAGCACCATTATCCGTTGTTTAACCGGGGTGCAAGACTCTGACATAAAGAAAACAAATACTACAAAACTCAAGAAAAAAATGGAATTTAGACAAATACAAAAGAAAAGAAAAAAGTAACAACTTAAAATGCATCAATCACGGTACATTGGGTTTGAAAGGAAAATATATTCTTGAAAATTTGAACACTCCAAAAATAGTTTCAGACATTGTCCATTCATTTTAAATACATCACCATCCCTAGGACTCTCAATGCCAATAGCTCTATATGGGTAAACATGCTACACAATAAATGGGCCACTCAATTGGGATTTCAATTTTCCAAGAAATAAAGAAGACGAGAATTATAAAGAAAAATATTTTGACCAATTTCAAATATTTTTGTGAAATTTGACTATCATGAAAGACCTTAGTTTTAGCTTTAAGAATTTTTTCATTCTCATATGAATCATTCCTTAACTTTTCAAGTTCATTCAATTGTAATTTACGTTCATGACTGACATTTTCAAGGTTTGAGTTGAATACTTTAATAGCCTAATATGTTTTATGCTCAAGTTCTACAAGCAAATGAAAAGGATTCCAAATCGACTTAAAATATTTTCTTTTAAAAATTTGATCACCGTTTTATGATGATTGTTTTGACAAGGAATCGCCTCAACCCATTTTGAGACGTAATCAACTTCAACTAAGATATATAAAAATACAAAAGACAGTGGCAATTGACCCATGAAATCTATTCCCCAACAATCAAAGATTTCGATGACAATGATGGGATTTAAAGGCATCATGTTTATTTTTGAAATGGATCCCAACTTTTGATAATTTTCACAAATTTTGTAGAAAGCATGTGTATCTTTAAAAATAATGGGCCAATAAAATCCATACTGTAAGATTTTTATAGCGGTTTTCTTAGATAAGAAGTGACCTCCGCAAGCTTTTTAATGAAAAAACTGAATAACACTACTTATCTCATTATCCGGTATGCATCGTCGGAAAATTTAATTAGGGCAATACTTGAACAAGTATAGATCGTCCCAGTAGAATCTTTTGACTTTGGTCAAAATTTTCTTATTGTCTTGATGGTTCCAATCTGGAGGTGTTTTCCTGTTGCAAGAAAATTGACTATATTAGCATACCAAGACATTGTATTTACAAAAAATATAAAATCATCAGGAAAATAGTCATTGATAAGAGTTGTGTCAATTGATGACTCATTTTTTTAGTCTTGATAAATGATCTGCAACCACATTCTCTACTCATTTCTTATCCTTGATTGTGAGATTCAATTCTTGAAGCAACAAAATCCACCGTAGTAATCTTGGTTTTGCATCATGTTTAGACATCAAATATCTAACAGCAGCATGTTCAGAATAAACAACGATTGAGGAACAAATTAGATTTGATCGAAATTTATGCAATGTAAATATTACATCAAATAGTTCTTTTTCCGTGGTAGTGTAATTCATTTGTGCACTGTTTCAAGTTCTACTTGCGTAATAAATTACATACGACTTACATTCCTTTCTCTGACTTAATACTACGCCAACTACATAATCACTTACATCACACATTAGCTCAAAAGGCAAAGACCAATTAGGGGATTGTATGATAGGAGCAGAAGTTAAAAGACTGATAATCCTTTCAAATGATTTTTGATATTTTTCTGTCCATTCAAATGTTGTATCTTTTAATAGGAGGTTACACAATGATCTGGATATGATACTAAAATTTTTAATGAACCTCCTATAAAATCATGCATGTCCTAAGAAAGAACGGATTTCCCTGACCGTTTTTGGAGGTGGCAATTTAGAGATTACCTCTATTTTTACCTTTTCAACCTCAATACCTTTATATGACATAACGTGAACCAAACCAATTCCTGATTTAGTCATGAAATGACATTTTTTCCAGTTTAACACAAGTCATTTTTCTTCACATCTCTTAAAAATATTTTCCAAATTATGCAAAAATAATTATCAAATGAGTTCCCAAAAACAGTTATATCATTCATAAAGACCTCTAAACAGTGTTCAACCATGTCACTAAATATGTTTAACATGAATCGTTGGAATGTTGCCGGTACATTCCAAAGTCCAAAAGGCATTTTCCTAAATGTAAATGTTCCAAATGGACATGTCAATGTGGTCTTTTCCTAGTCTTCTAAAGCAATGAGAATTTGATAATAACCTCAGTAACCATCAAAAAAGCAATAGTAGGGGTGTCTTGCTACCCTTTCCAAAATTTGGTCAAGAAATAGTAAAGGAAAATAATCTTTTCTAGTGGCATCATTTAATTTCAATAGTCAATGCACATACGCAAACTAGATGGGATTCGAGATGAAATTGATTCTCCTTTATCATTTTTTACGATATTTATTCCAGACATTTTAGGTACAACTTGTGTACGACTTACCCACATACTATAAGAGATGGGGTAGATAGTGCCTACATCAAGAAGTTTAAGGACTTTTATTTTTACCATTTCTTTCATGTGAGAGTTTAATCTTCTTTGAAATTGATGATATGTCCTAACGTTATCTTCTAAATGTATTCTGTGTGTGCAGATCAAAAGATTAATGCCTTTTATGTCTTTTAAAGTCCATCTAATTGCCAATTTATATTCTCTCAACACATTTAACAACTTACCTTCTTGATTTCTTGTGAGGGAAGAAGAAATTACCACAGGATAAGTTCGTTCATCTCCAAGAAATGCATACTTCAATCCTTCTGGCAAAGTCTTTAATTCCAATTTGGGTGCTTCCTCATGTTTTTATTCTTCCAGTGTTCCTAGTTCCTCCTAATTTTGTTTCTCTCCATCATCTTCCAGTACCTGTGTAGAATCAAGTAAATAATCATTAGGAATATTTGAATCTAATTGCTTACTTGATTCAAGAAAATTAGTTGTACAAATTTACATGGGATCAGATAAACTCCCCTGAATATGTTCCTCCAAAATCGGTTCAATTAGTTTCATGCTCTCGTTTTCAATGTCCTCATCGAATGGTTGTTTGCACATGTTAAAAACATTAAGCTCCAACGTCATATTGCCAAAGGATAAATTTATGATTCCATTCCTGCAATTAATTAAAGCATTACCTGTTGCTAATAATGGGCGACCAAGTATTACAGGAATTAGTTTATAACTGTCGGCTAGAGATTGTGTTTCCAAGATAATAAAATCCACAGGATATATGAATTTATCGACTTGTAATAACATGTCTTCCATAATTCCTTTGGGACCTTGACTGATCTATCAGCAAGTAAAAGAGTAGTTGAGGTTGGTTTTAACTCGCCAATATTAAGTTATTGGTAAACCAAAAATAGAAGCAAATTGACACTGACTCTAAGATCAAGCAAAGCATGTTCAATTTTTTGATTTCCAATAATACATGAAATAGTCGGACAACCAGGTTCTTTGTATTTCAATGCATTATTGGTTGAGAGAATGAAACTTATCTGTTCAGCTAGAAAAGTTTTATTTCTTACCTGATGTTTTCTTTTAACGGTGCACAAGTCTTTCAGAAATTTGGCATAAGATGGTATATGTTGGATGGCATCTAACAAAGGATAATTGACCTTCACATGTTTGAATATTTCATATATCTCTGGGAATGGTTCAATTTCTTTATTTTTAATGCTTTCGGAAATTGAGGTGTATGAGAAAAATTATTATTATCAACGATAGTTAATGGTTCATCAACCTCTACCTTACCCTCTGAATCTAATTTATATTCAGCTTCACGAGGTTCAAGAATAGGTCTATAGATGACCTTACCACTGCGAAGAGTAATGACAAATTTGACTTGGTCCATGTGTTCACTACTTGAACTACCCCCACGAGGGTTTTGATTACTCTTGGGGTTTGGTTGTGGTTGTGCATAAAATTTTCCTTTCTCATTAATGGTCAATATATATGTGATTTTGGAAAAAGTATCTTTCAAATCAATCAATGTTTGCACATTTTTATTATTGATGGTTTCATGTTTCCCAATGAATATATGCAAGGTATCCTCAAGGGTTTTCCTAGGTGGTGGGACATATGGTGCATAATTCTAGGAATTTTGTAAATTCTGGTGTACCTGGGGAGATTGTTGCGATGGTTGTGCATGGTTATCATTCCTCCAATTGATTTTTGGATGGTTTCTCCAACAAGAATTGTAGGTTTGGTAGTATGGGTTTGGATTTGATCTCTTGAAGGTATTTATGGAACTGACTTGGTTATGGAGACATTATTGCAGGCCTGGCAAAGTTGGGCAAACTTGTGTGACATGTTTATTTGAATTACAGATATTACATGTGACTTCTTGAATTGACTTGATATAATCACTCCTCCTCATTTCTAATGCCTCAACGTTTTTAACTAGAGATGCATATTTAGCAGATGAGTGTGGTTTTACATATGACTCATAAGTGCCAACTGTGACCCATTGTTGTGCATTCTCTGCTATGTGTTCTAGGTAATCTAGTATATCTTTGGGATTTTTGTCCCTAAACTTACCATTGCACATAATTTCCACTACTTGTCTACTTTGGGGTGTTAAACCCTCGTAGAAGTATGAAACCAGCCTCTATGTTTCAAACCCGTTATGTGGACAAACATTCAACATCTTTTTAAATCTCTCCCAACATTGATAAAGTGTTTCTCCTGACTTTTGTGTGAAAGTTATGATTCTCCTGTTAAAGGAGTTCGTCCTGTTAGTGCGAAAGAATTTTTTCAGAAATTTCTCTTGCAAATCATCTCATGTTCTGATGGATCATAACCTAAGATTCTGGAGCCAAATTTTAACTTTATCTTTTAAAGAAAAAGGGAAAAACTTAAGTCGAATTACACTCATGCTGTAATTTTGGTCTGTGCAAGTATTACATACCTCTTCGAATTCCCTTAAGTGTTGATAATGATTTTCTGATTCTAGACCGTGGAATGTGGGTAAAAGTTGGATGATACTTGGTTTAAAGTTGAAATGTGATGCATCTGGGGGGAAACAATACAAGATGGTGATCTTCTCCTAGTGGGATTCATGAATTGTCTGAGTGTCCTAGGATGATTAATATCGCCATACTGAAACTCAATTTCTACCTGATCAACTGGATTTTCATCTCGGGCAAACTCAATTTCTACCTGATCAACTGGATTTTCATCTCGGGCATGTGGATTTTCATTTTATTTCTCGGTCATTTTGACTAGCGATGAAGGTGATGAAAACTCTATATTTAATCTACCGCTAGATGATCGAGATTAATATCTCATGCAACCTAAATGCAAACTACATGCCAAAAATTAAATATGCAAATGCAATACTAAAAAAAGAAAAGAAAAAATAATAAAAGAGTAAAAAAAAAAATAAATAAATGACAAAAGAAAAAATGTAATGATTAGATCCTAAAAATGTCCTCTCATTTTTGTTAATTCAGATCTCAATTGAATTTCTCTTTCAGCTGTCTCAATTTCCCGAATTAGGTTCTCACAAAAAATTATGGAAGAATCTCTAGATAGGGATGGTTCAAGAAATTCTTTGGAAAAATACAAATTCCATTTTAATTGAGATTTTTGTCTATATAACCTTGAAGAATTATAAATGGTTTGTCTATATATGGGATGTCTGGGTTTAGGATTCATTTAGGATCAATCAGGACATCTTGGATCTACACAAATGCAAAGAGAAAAAAGTAGATGCAAAAAATAAGAAATGAAATGAAATACAAAATAAAATAAAATGAAAAATAAAATAAAATAAAATACAAATTAAGGAAAAGAAAAGAAAAAATGCAAAGATTTTAAATTGTTATTCTATCTACTAATTATTCTCTCTGGTAACGGCTCCAAAAACTTGACACAATTACAAAGTATTTCTTTACTCCCAAGTACAAGAGTGTTGAAATAATAAATAACTCGGTAAGTCCAGGGTCGATCCATATGAATATATTTAATATGATAAAATAATAATTCGAAAAAACATAAAAAGAGTGAATTATTTGAAGTGATTAAAAATTTTAAATTAGACTGCAACAATAAAATAAATGTTAGGGCTAGAGGGTCCACTTTTAATAATTCAAGTTTAGAGAAATAATATTTTTATAATATATAAATTGTCATTATTGTTGGACAATTATGACTCATAGCGTCACTATTTGTACAGATCATGGTGTTGTGTACAAATTAACTATGTGACAAAGGAGATTGCTCTCTTATCATTTGTGATTAGATCACCAAGATATATAAATGATAGGAGGTCCATATGATTATTTCCTGGATTTTGAATGATATGAGACAGTATCAGTCCACGAAGGATTAATCATTAAATATCCCTAGTCAGAGTATTATCGAGATTGGACATCGATAATGCGTAAAAGACTAGTATCACACTTGTGCGCGTTGTGAGGGCATAACGGCATAGTTCTCATATATTTGGGTATAGGATACTCATGCAAGTGTAATAGGAGGTTGTGTTTTACCGATGGTACGGTAAACAGCTTCACTCTGGATAGACCCCCTCGGAATTCCATTGGTAGTATGACTATGTGTCTATGGAAGTCCGAAATCAGGGTAGGTGTATTTGGTCTTAACCTGAGAATTGCACCGCTAATACTTGCGACAATCAATATATTTTGATTTTGGTTTTGGTCGTCCAGGGCTTTAACAGATTCTGTGTACGCCTCTGCTGGGTATATTGAGAATCGTAGTGTGTTGGGTGTGATGTCAAGACGGAAGTGTCACTCCAGTCATATGGAGATGATGGTCACGTAGGATACGGTACTGGTTCTCTTATGTACTGCAATCATCGGGATATTTTGACTAGGTCAAGTATATCCGATTATAGAGACTAGTTACCAGACATCCGACAAATTTTTCGCACGGGGCAGACACAATTCCAGCCCCAGGACTAGCACGTGATCATCTGATACTGGATCGAAATACGCAATACTAAGTATATTACGCCTGATATAGGTCATTATATTCTTGTAAGGATATTTCTGGAGAATTGGGTAGGCATGGCGCTTTGCTAGAAGCAAAGCCAACCTTGTCTTGTAAATCAGAATAAATGTAGTACTAGGTACTTACGTGTTCGGATAGTGCGACGACCGTATTTACTGCCAACATATTCGGGGATCTCATGGGTCGCTTCTCTAAGATTCACCGATGACGTATGACTCGCACTTCATTAATCTAGGATTAATTAGATGAGAGAGAAAATTAATCTTAGATTAATTGCGGAGATATTTTATCCGGGATAAAATATCAATTAAAGAGAGATAACGATTAATTTGGAATTAATCGATAAAATAATATATTCGATATATTATATGAAATTGGATTTCGACGCGGAATTAAAATTAGATTTTAATTCAGGCGAACGAGTTAATTTAGAATTAATTTGTTAGCAACGTGAATAGTGATTTCGCTAGGCATAATCATTTAATTACGTCGTAATGGAAAATTTGTTAATTTGGAATTAGCGAACCCGAGCCCGGGATTGTTTGCGAGCGCATTAACATTTCGAATTTGAGTGCGGCACGCAAGTCAAATCAAGCGTCAAATCGCTAGTCGCATCAAGCGTCAAATCATTAGTCACTTGAGTGATGTGACTACTTGTCACTTGATTGATTGAATGATGTGACTTGATGGAAGTGGTTGGAAAGCTTTTTGAAAGCTTGATTGACATATATTATTAATTTAATAATAGGTATATGTTTAATTGTTTTGGAAAACAATTATCAAATACATTTTTCCCTCTCTCTCTCTTGGTTCACGTTTTGGAGCCAAATTATGCTCTCTCTCTCTCTCGGCCTTAGAGGAATTTTCTCTTGTGTTTTCTGGGCAAAACCGTGGATGATGGGAAGCAAAGTGTGATGTTTTTGTGGCAAAAACATCAAGAGCTAGCACTCCGAGAGACATGCGAAGGTGATAGGGAAGTTCACCCATGAGCTTGGAATCACTATAACGAAGCTTGGAGCTTGGAGATTGATCCAAAGCCGCAAATGGAGGGGAACCACAGCAGCTCACTGCCGTGACATACAGAGGGCAGAAAATAGAATTTTTGTTGCCCACCGCGTCGCTCAACCGATCGATGTAAGTATTCCGCAACTTCTTCGATGTATTCGCATTTATGTTTTATGCTTTATATTCAATCCTCAGGACCGTAGAATTCCAACAATGCTATCATAGCAAGGTTGAGCATGAAAATATTTTAGGGTTAAAATTGGGTAAAATGTTTTTGAGCATGATTTGATGAAATTGGATGATTTAGTATGCTTAAATGTTGTTGAATTGAAGATTGATTGGATCAATTTCAAGAAAAATGGTTTGGAACAATTTTCCCTAATTTTTGTGGCTTGGCCGAAAATACATTATGCCCTAATGTCTTGGATTTTTGATTTTTTGATTCATTGGATGAGTTGGAAATCAATTGGGAATATTGATTTAATGTTGAATTGAATTTAATTGGATTGAATTTGATTTGGACATAAAATTCCCCTTTGGCCGAGACTTATATAGCATGTATATGGGTTTGATTTTTGTTAAATTGTGTTGGACATGATTTAATGATGATAAGCATGATTAATTAGGCTAATTTGGTGTTTAGGAAATATTGATTTGGGTGATTAATTGTGTTATACACTTTAGGTAATTAAATTGTGAAATTGGATTTTGTAATTTAATTAAATTGGGCTTAAATTGGATTTGGGCTTGAAATGTTGTAATTGGGCTTATTGGGCTTGGTTGTACCAAGTTGGGTTTAGGCTAAATTGGTTGGATCCAATTGGGCCCAAAACTGCTTCCATAAATCCCAAATGCGACTAATGGACCTTTTAAATTTAATTGGGCCTAATGGGCCTAAATTGATTTCTAGGCTTATGGGGTTACTCCTTGATTGGACTTTGGTTATTGGGTTTGACCCGAGTTGACCAAAAGTCCACGCCTTAAGAAATTAACTAAAAGCTCATTGGACTTTAATTAAATTAGCGTTGGACGTTAATCGGGCTTTGAGACCCGTAACGATTAAATTTGGAATTTAAGTCGTATAGGTTTATTAAAAAAGTGTAATATTTAATTTGAAATTAAATAGCGAATTAGTATTAAATAAAAATTGAATTGGATTTAATTATGTAGTTTAATTTAATTCTAGAATTCGTACTTTGAGTACTTATTCGCAAAACGAGTTTGACTCGCGCAAAATCAAATCGTTGTTTGAACATTGGATGGTCATTAATTATCAGATTAATTAATTTGATTAGATTGATTGATAACATGCTTGTACGAATACATGGTTGCGATGCATGAATAATGTATATCGGATGGATATTAGAAGGGTGGGGCAATTTTAGAAATTATTGTAATAAATTTGGAATTTATTAATTGGACCTGCGTGTCCAGCCTTATTACCTCCTTACTCTTTGTATTCTCTTCTCACCTATTCCCATCAATGTAAATGAGGTTTCTTTAGAATTGTAGTGTAACGGGTAGAAGTTATACATGTGCTAGCGGGAGAGAGAAACAGAGAGATTTGATCTAGGATCATTGTGTAAAGTATACATCCGCATATCATTATTATTTATTTATACGCGCTATATTATGTGTTTAGAATGCATGTTTAAGGGTGTATGATGATGAGACCTTAACAAAATAATAAATTGGTTGCCAAATTGCACGTGAAAAACCCTCGCAAAATATTAAGCGTTTTTCCTTCCATTGAGTGATTCTTACTCAAGATCCAAGACTGGCATTGGTTTGTTGGCCAAAGTCAAGACCTTTGTCCATCGAGGATGTGTTTGAATCACGAAGGCTTTGTTCCATATTGGTGTCTTGTCCAAGTTGTGGTTTGTTGGCCAAATTCAAGACCACTTCTTGTCCATCGACATTTATTACGAAGCTTTCCATGGTCAATGGGTCACGCTTAACTGGGATCACTAAGTTTGTTGTGCCAAAGCCAAGGCTTAGTTGATTCAGAGGAAAAAGGTTAGGTAATATATTGGATATATTGGCATATATAAAATATATGTTTCGGACTTGGATGTCTCCTACTGGATCTAGGAATTGGATTGGATCCAATTGATCTTAGAGGTCTACCTAGTTAATTATCATACAATTTGTTAGCCAAAGTCAAGATTGTGTGATATTTAACGGGATCCTAGCCCGCTAAGAAACACGGTTTCCCGAGTACTCGACAGAGGGTTAGAGGCTCGCTGAAAAATAGTGGGAGGCAAGAATTAAATTTGCAATATTCGTTTAATTACTTGCCATACGCGCTCACTCAAATATCAGTCGTCAAATATATTAAATGTTAGTTGGACTAATATTTAAATCGTTGTTTTAAAACAGTTGGACTGTATTCAAACAAATTAAAAGTATAGTTGATTAATATAGTTGCACTATAATAATCATTATATTCTATAGTACCTAAATCGTTGATTAAATAGTTGGACTATTAGAATCAAGATAAAAATGAAAGATTGACATTTAAAACATAATCCTAGGGAAAATGTATTTAAATTGTTTAATTTTCAAATTGGGAATAGAATTTCAGGATAGTCCTGAATCTAATAAGTTACTTTATTTGATAAAATAACATATTAAGCCTAAGCCCGGAGTTAAGCAAATAGTAGAGCATAATCTTTGGAATATTTATGTGATGATAACTTTAGTGCTTAATCCATTAAGCTTGTCTTAGTAAACTCATTAATTTCTTAATCAGAACTAAGGATTAGATCCTTAAAGTATGATATAGAAATTGAAGGATCTTCAAAGATCTATAATTAGATCTTAGAAGTACTAAAATTGCAATATTAACTCTTGGAGAGTTAATGACTATTCTCAAGGAGACAAAGTCAAAATTTACAATAAGACAAGTAGCGTTAGATGCACCTTACTTCGATATTCTAGAAACCCAAGGCTTGGCCAAAGGCTTCTGGAATGTTGAAAATGGCAAAGGCAAAATCATTATAGTCTTCTAGGAAGACAAATGACATATCCCAAAATGTCTGCCTAAACTGTGGCAAACGGGATCGCGGAAGCGTGACTGCCGTTTGGACAAACCAGACATGAAGGAATTGAAGACGAGCAAGGCTCTGACTTCAAATGTGTTTGTCATAAGTATGTTCACTACTAGTATTAAAATTGGATTTTAAATACTTAGTGTGATACATAAATATGTATTGATGGTCAGAATCTGCTATGAGCAGGATACTGACATCTATTGAGATTTATCTGCGAAACGGAAACTGGACGAAATTCGCTGTTTTAACCGTAGATACCTAATTTTAGGAACTACCCTTCGGGTGTGTACCTAAATTTGGAAACTGTTATAATGTAACTAGTTTGACTAGAAACATTATCTCTATATCAGTGTATAACCCGCTGCGGGTGAACCTTTATATCCTAGAACACTAAAGTGTTTTATTATATAAAGATGATATTGAGATAAACACATTAGATGTGAATAACATTATTTATATTTTGAATATAAATAAATCTCAAACATATAAAATGACAAACAAATAGCTCAAACTGATTTGATCAGAAGAAACATATTGTGGCATTGTTGTCTGGGACACAATTAAACAAGAATCGTATATCCACAGTTTCGAAGAGTGGGTACTGGGACAAATTTGATTCAATTCAAATAAAGTCTACGAATCTAGTTTATTGGGCAAAGTGCCTAAAACACTATTTACTTGGTAAAAGTGTAAGTGCCACCGATCTGTTAGCCCTAGTTCATAATGAAGCAAGTGGGCCCATGTCTAGCTAGGCTAGATGTGGATATGAATATTTCGTGACCTTTACAGATGTGGCATCGCGTTATGGTTATGTGTCTCTTTTGAAACACAAATCGGAAACTTTTATTGTTTCGACACGAAATAGACAAACAGATCGGCTAAAGTATTAAACTGTCATGGTAAGACCGTAATGGAAAATACTTAAGCAATAAGTTTCTCATATACTTGAAAGAGTATAGTATTCTTTCACTGAGGACTCCTCACGGAACACTTCAATTTGACGGTGTGTCCGAACTGAGTAACCGAATTTTGTTGGACATGATAAAAGTTAATCATGAGTCGCTCTGAGCTACCATTTCCTTCAATGGATAAGCATTAACAGTGCATAACTTATTTTGAATAAAGTTCCATAAAATCTGTTTGACAGACTTCATATTAGATATGAACGGGAAAGAAACCGGGTTTCTCATTCCTGAAAATTTGGATATGCTGGGCATATGTTTGGATGATACCAAACTAAAACCCAAATTGGATAAGTGCCAATTGTAGGTTATCCTAGGGATACCATAAGTATAGTACTTATACAACTCACAAGAGAATAATTTAATTTTTGCTCACCATGCGATCTTCCTAAGAGGAATACCTATATGCAGTGGTAAGTGGGAGGATAGTAAAACTCGATGAAAATCGGAGTACTACTGTTCCAGGCACCGATTCCTAATGGAACATAAATAGTTCATCAAGGATGAAACTATACCAATAATCTTTGAATACACAAGAACCACTTAAGTTGGAGAGAGTCAGAAGACAACTTGGGATATGGGTTTCTGATCTCACCTCATAAAGATGTCAATCTTATTGAGGAAAACTAACTGACTATGTATGAGGAAGTGATACAAGGTATCAACTCCCTATTATGGCAAAGTGCCATGACATCCGAAATGGATCCCATGTATATCAACAAGTTTGGATACTAGTTGATGTACCGTAAGGCATTGTGCCTATTGGTACTTATAAGTCTTCAAGGAAGACATACATGGATGGCAACATACCAACGTATAAAGTTAGGCTTTTAACGGAAAGATATCGTTATCAACATTGTGTCGATTACGACGAAACCTTTTACATGTTGCCACGGTAAATCCATTTGGATAATGCTTGCCAATGCTGCATATTTCATTTATGAAATGTGTCAGCTGAACAGGAAAATCGCTTTCCTGAAAAGGAAACCTTTTGGAGGATGTTTACAACATCCTGTCGGTTTTGTCGTACCCAAAACTAGCAAACAAGGTTTGCAAGTTATTCGATCCATGTTTGGATTGAAGCAAGCATTGAATTCTTGGAATTTTCGTTTTGATGTAATCATAATGGTTTATGATTTAATTCAAAACGTAAATGATTCTTGTGTATATAAGGAGGTTAGTGGGAGGCACTGACAATAAATGTCCTATAAATAATGATAATACATCATTTCTTGGAAATGAAATTCCCATAATAAAAATCGGTGAAAGCTTGGCTTTCATGAAAACTCTCCGAGAAATCGTACATAGAAAAATGTACGCGACCTGGTGTCTCATACGCTTTGAGCATATGGATTCAAAAACAGGCCAATCCAAGTGATAGTCACTGGATTGATATTAAGAACATCCATTAGTATCTTAGAGATCTAAGGATGCAGTCTTAATCTGTGGAGATGGAAAACTTGAAGTGATTGGGATCACTATTGCAAGTTTCTTAAACCGATAAAAATGACTATAAGTCACAAACGGTACTATACAGTTTGAAATAATGGTACAGTGAGCTGGAAATCTTCCAAGCAAGATACTGTTACCGAATAAACAACAAATGCGGGTTATTGCTGCAGCTGAGGCAGCAATAGAAGCCATTTGGGTCGATACCAAATCTAATTAGATTAGATATAGTTCTATTAGCAGCTCAGCTAGGCTTCAGCACATGCTAAAGAATTAATGGTCTCATCAACGATCCAGATATATACTTCAGATCTTCAACTGATTCGTTCGGATCATACATCGTGGCGATGTGATGATCGAATAAATCACATCAGATGATAATCACGCAAATCCACTGACGAAAGTCTTTCCTCAGCAGTTTGAGCCAACCGTACATAGTTCGGGTGTCAGACACTCGAGTGACTAGCTATAGGCCAAGTGGGAGATTGTTGGACAATTATGACCCATAGCGTCACTATTTATACAGATCATGGTGGTGTTGTACAAATTAACTATGTGACAAATGAGATTGCTCTCTTATCATTTGTGATTAGATCACCAAGATATATAAATGATAGGAGGTCCATATGATTAATTCCTGGATTGAGAATGATATGAGACAGTATCAGTCCACGAAGGATTAATCATTAAATATCCCTAGTCAGAGTATTATTGAGATTGGACATCGATAATGCGTAAAAGACTAGTATCACACTTGTGCGTGCTGTGAGGGCATAACGGCATAGTTCTCATATATTTGGGTATAGGATACTCATGCAATTGTAATAGGAGGTTGTGTTTTACCGATGGTACGGGAAACAGTTTCGCTCTATATAGACCCCTTCGAAATTCCATTGGTAGTATGACTATGTGTCTATGGAAGTCCGAAATCAGGGTAGGTGTATTTGGTCTTAACCTGAGACTTGCACCGCTAATACTTGCGACAATAAATATACTTTGGTTTTGGTCGTCCAGGTCTTTAACCAGTTCTGTGTACGCCTCTGCTGGGTATATTGAGAATCGTAGTGTGTTGGGTGTGATGTCAAGACGAAAGTGGCACTCCAGTCATATGGAGATGATGGTCACGTAGGATACGGTACTGGTTCTCTTATGTACTGCAGTCATCGGGATATTTTGACTAGGTCAAGTATATCCGATTATAGAGACTAGTTACCAGACATCCGACATGTGCTTCGTACGGGGCAGACACAATTCCAGCCCCAGGCCTAGCACGTGATCATCCGATACTGGTTCGAAATACGCAATACTACGTATACTACGTCATATATAGATCACTATATTCCTGTAAGGATATTTCTGGAGAACATGGCGCTTTGCTAGAAGCCAACATTGTCTTGTAAATCGGAATAAACGTAGTACTAGGTACTTACGTGTTCGGATAGTCCGACGACCGTATTTCTTGCCAACATATCCGGGGATCTTATCGGTTGCTTCCCGAAGATTCACCGATGACGTATTGCGGAGATATTTTATCTGGGATAAAATATCAATTAAAGAGAGATAACGATTAATTTGGAATTAATCGATAAAATAATATATTCGATATATTATACGAAATTGGATTTCTACACGGAATTAAAATTAGATTTTAATTCGGGCGAACGAGTTAATTTAGAATTAATTCGTTAGCGACGTGAATAGTGATTTCGCTAGGCATAATCATTTAATTATGTCGCAACGTAAAATTCGTTAATTTGGAATTAGCGAACCCGAGCCCGGGATTGTTTGCGAGCGCATTCGCATTTCGAATTTAAGTGCGGCACGCAAGTCAAATCAAGCGTCAAATCACTAGTCGCATCAAGCGTCAAATCATTAGTCACTTTGAGTGATGTGACTACTTGTCACTTGATTGATTGAATGATGTGACGTGATGGAAGTGGTTGGAAAGCTTTTTGAAAGCTTGATTGACATATATTATTATTTTAATAATAGGTATATGTTTAATTGTTTTTGGAAAACAATTATCAAATACATTTTTCCCTCTCTCTCTCTTGGTTCACGTTTTGGAGCCAAATTATGCTCTCTCTCTCTCGGCCTTAGAGGAATTTTCTTCTAGTGTTTTCTGGGCAAAACCGTGGATGATGGGAAGCAAAGTGTGATGTTTTTGTGGCAAAAACATCAAGAGCTAGCACTCCGAGAGACATGCGAAGGTGATAGGGAAGTCCACCCATGAGCTTGTAATCCCCATGAATAAGCTTGGAGCTTGAAGATTGATCCAAAGCCGCAAATGGAGGGGAACCACAGCAGCTCACTGCCGTGACATACAGAGGGCAGAAAACCAAATTTTTGTTGCCCACCGCGTCGCTCAACCGATCGATGTAAGTATTCCGCAACTTCTTCGATGTATTCGCACTTATGTTTTATGTTTTATATTCGATCCTCGGGACCGTAGAATTCCAACAATTATTACCCAGTTAATTTATTTCAGGAATTAATTATGTCAAAATAATAAAACTAGTCATAAAGGCGATGATAATATTTGTCTATAACAAGTCCGTCAGGTACTCAATTATGCCAAATAAGTAAAACCACTCATATATGTGGTAACAAAGTTTGTCATTAATTAATCCATATTTAAATTAAATATTAATCATTAGATTACAATTTATATATTATAATATAAATAAGATTAATCTATATTCTAATATTAAAAGCTCTACCTTTTACCCTAATAAAATGAAATGAGCTACTAATGATTTGAATAAAAACACTCATAATTTTATTATTGAAAAACAAAATTATAAGAAAGCTTAAGAAAATAAAACACACAAGAGCTGAAACCCTTTACAAAATTTCAGAGAGAAACTTATGAAGGATGCTGAGGAAACTGAGGGGCTGAGCGCCTCTTTTTATATAGGTGCTCGACATCTCTCTTGCTTGCAACTTGCAAGCACACTTTCTTTTCTTTTTTACTTTCTTTTTTTAAAAAAATAATATATTATAATATATATTTTTATGGTGGGACCTCCAGTATAATATATGTAAAATATTTATATATAAATCTTAGTGGGTTCTCCAAAATATATTATATATATTATATAAATATATATTACAATAAAAATAATAATAAAATATATGTGTGGGTAAATATATTATAAGCTCATTTTGTCGCCAATCTAAACATGTGAATGATTTCCAAGTCTGATTTGAACATAATTGTCACGCTCTTTTGGGTTTCTAGGTCTTGGAATTCAGATATCATATCCATTTTTCCTGTTGAGCACCCAAAGTAATATTTTACCTACAGAATAAATAAAAATCACAATAAAAATATATAAAACGTAAATTTAATTATTATTTTATAAATGTGAAAAAGTAAGGGAATTAATGAAATTATAAGTGTAAAATAAATAATTTCTCTTTTATTAAGTGTAGAATTTTTAATGTTCATCATCGGGAAATATCATCCCTAATATTTTCATGAAAGAAATTTATAATGGTCCACTTATGATCTAACCATACATGTATTACTAGTCCTAAATTTATTCACAAACATTTTGAAATAAATCTAAGTTATTCCCGACACAATTTACATATCTTACTTCTTGTAGAGATGTCATTAATCAAACTTAATTGATTGTTTTTCTCAATGAGTAAATGCTCATATTTATAAGAGGGGAAATCAAGTTACTATACTATCACATGCATAGCTTCCTATTCACCACATGCACTTGGAAGAAAGCATTGATTACTATATAATCACATGCATTTGGATGTTTTGATTACAATTTAATCACATGCATTTGATAGCTTAATGACTTCCTCTAACCCGTCCAAAAATATTACCATCATGGGTGTACCACATATTCCTCATTAATATTTTCTAAATATTATTTTCAAACATTTCCAGCATCTCCCACTCACACATGATGAGATCAACAATTTTTATTATCTTTATAAGAATAATTCAGTTGAAGTTGTTGCTTGGAGCGCCAATCTGAATAATATATTGTACATTATTTTATTATTTATTAATAAAATAACTACATTTTCATTTCAAACCTTGTTAATGGTAATGTCACTATGCATATTAGATTGATATGTAAATATGCTAAGAATGACATCGGCCTTAGAATAGTCACATAGTAATATTGGACACTGAGTGGTCCGACATTGGGATATTATTACTATTATAGACTATTCTTAAAGTAAATATTCTTAGTCGTTGGATTTGGAATACGTTCAAATTCCTATAACCAAGAAGACTAGCACATATCGTTTATTGGAATAGAAGTTCCAATGGTTTAACCCGATGTACCATGAGGAAGGGAACCTCGTATAGACATGTGGGTATTCGTTGGAGCGAATACTGAATGAGTCATAAGTGATTCCTAATAGTTGGAAGTACACACCATCATCAATATGAATCTCCTCAAGTCGAGTAACATATGTGATCCTTTGACTATAGGATGACATTGATTTTGTGTGTGATTTTCCACACTTTGATGTGATATATGTTAGAGACCTTTAATGGTCTAACCGCTAGATGTTTGTTGGGTGTGGACCGATACACTAGTTAATCAAGTGTGTATCAAGAAATGATGTTCTTATTAGTTGTAAATAATCGTGGACTTGTCGACATGAGATGTGCGCCTTGGAAACTTGACGGTGTAATCTATATTTCATAAGCACAACTTGGATCGGAGGGATTATTAAATATATGTGGTGACCTCGACTTGTACAGTTCAGAAATGTCGTTTGTGTTCTTCGCGAATTCGGAGGTGGCCGAATTGCGTACATATAAGCTAAGCTTATATGACGAACGTGTCTGGACTCAAAGAGTCCCACAATATGAAGTGCACTCATTGAGCACTTGGATAGCCGATAATATTTGATAATAAATAATATTTGATATTATAATTATCTATTAAAAGAATTAAGTGTTATTTGATAACATTAATTATTTACTTTGACCCAATTAGATTAATTGGATTAATCCAAAATCACATAAAAGCTTTGTTGTAATTTCATAAATATCTCTACCATTGGAGGATATTTTAGTAATTACAAATATGTAATAATAGGTGTATCTGGCTTGATTTAATTGGATTAAATAAAAGTGCTAGATATTGAACTAATCCATTGATTAAACTTTGTCTTGATTTAATTGGATTAAATCAAAATGGTACACAAACGTGATTAGTCACACTTAAATTGGATTAAGCCCGCCTAAAAGTTTATTAAGACTTTTAATTATTAAAAATTACATAAGTTTTATTATAAAATGCAAGCTTGAGCAAGTTTTTAATCAAGCTTGAGCTTAAGAAAGTTAAGTTTGTGAAAGCTAAGACAAGCAAGATTTAGAAATATTAGTCTATGTAAAAGAAGTGTTTAGAGAATTTTTGGAAGTTCACTATAACATCTCAACAAAGAGAAATCAAGATTGGATCTTGGGATCAAGCTTGCAAGCATAGGAATCAAGATTGGATCTTAGAGTCAAGCTTGTTAACTTTGGAAGTTCTTTACAATATTTCAACAAGGAGAAAAAGATTGGATCTTACAATCAAGCTTACTAGGTAAGTTTGAACTTCTTTAAAGCTATGTTTTCATTAGTGAGTTGTTTTCATTAATGAATCATATCGTTATGTATTATGTGTTGGATACATAATAACATAGCTTGATGTTGAAATTAAGCTAATGAATTGTGTATTGATGCTTTGGATGCATAAACACAATAAGTTTGTGATTGGGTCAAAATATTCATGTTGGACATGAAATTTTAAATTAGAGTTTGGAACTCTAGATGATAATTTGGAGCTATGGCTACTATTCTAGAATCACTTGACCACCTTTGAGTGACGTAGAATTATCCATGAGTTATTTTATTATGGAATTCTATTTTGGTTTATGTTTTGATTCAAAGAAATGTATAAATATATTTTGAATACATGTATGTTTGTTATATAACATGTGTTGATGTTAAAATTGGTTTTTATGTGTATTGAAGTGTTTGGAGAAATTTGGAAGTGTTTTGGATTGGATTCAAGAGAAACTTGCTCTTTGCCAACATTTTACATAGGACAACGTCTCGACTCAAATTTCTGGTGCCGCAACACTCAGCACTCAAAGTTGCGGGCATCACGACGCTCACCATTGTGCTTCACGGCCTCGAGCATTTGCATATTGGGGATTACGACTCTTAAACTTGCGCATCGCGATACGTCGAGAGCTGTTTCCCATAAGCATTGGAACTTTATTTTCTCCGTTTCGGAGTTTCTGTACTCCAATTCGACCCCTGTTATTTCCTACGGACTCGTAATGGATTCTAATATTCCATAAAATAATTTAAAAATACATCAATGTTTGATATCCATAGGTTAGACCCACTTCCGCTACATAGAGCACCGATATCCCACAACCGCCCCAACAAAATGGTATTAGAGCAAGTCTTAACCACACAACACATGTTGCATGTTTGACATGTATTTGAATCTATGCATCTGTAATTTTAATTTAATTATGCATAAGTCATATTGGATTATTTTGATCCAAGCATGTAAATGAATTGGTTCCCAAGGGGTGTGGCTTGGTGGTGTAAGATTCAGGATCTCACCTTAAGGTCATGGGTTCGAATCTAGAGAGTGCGTTTCTTGTATGAGCCTGGGACAGCCGTGGGTTTTACCTGCTCCACTTCAGCCCGGAAGGGGTTGTTTGGCGGTGGGGTTTCCAATGATTCCAAAAAAAATTATTAATGATTTGATTGTCATAAATCTCCTGTGATTAGGTGATTATTTAATTTTAAGTAATAATATTAATAATGTTGGAGCATTATTAGATGGTTCGTCTTGTCAATACGGAGATGAATGAGTTCTTATTACCTATGTCCAATACCGTCATTATTTTGAGGTTATCGGAACTTAGGTCGCTCCAGAAAAATATTAGATATTGCGTGATGAATTGACATTGTCACCCAATACCGTCATTATTTTGAGGGTGTACTTACGAAGCTCATTAGTGCACATTGACAAGTATACACATGTAACACGTCTTAATCTAATACCATTATTATTGTGAGGATAAGAAATGGTTCAGGACCAAACTTAGGAGTCACATGGATGTGATTGACCTTTAAGGTCTAGCTAATGAGTTTATGAAGGCCAAGACCGTCATTATTGTGAGGCTGAAGTAAATGTCATGGGATTCACTTACCGCTATGAAATTTTGATAGTCAAATTTATATTTTTTCGTTAGGGGAGATTACAGAATTACGTAAAGTAGTAGGAGGACACTAATAGATTTAAAATTCATAATCGTATTAGTGTTTTTATATTGAATTAAAAATATTTTGTTAGTGTTTAATTGTTGTCTTGTAGAAGGCTGCCGCAAATCCATTAATGCGGCTTTTGGGTTCCAACAAACTGAAAGAAGCCTCAAACTACTTAGAGAATGAGATGATCATCTGTCTTGTCTCAGAGTCAAAACGATTGAGATATACCGACTTTATGATGCATTCGATGCAAGCCATATATGAAGAACTTTATAACATGTTACGCATGGCAGAGCATAATTTGAAGAAAGGGAATCCCACTTTGTACCTCCATGGTGGAGCAAGCTATTCAAAGACTTCTAGGAAGTCTAAGAAGATTAAAATAGGAAATAAGAAGAAAGACTGTAAGAAACAAACTGCAAGATCTCATGTAGCTCGTGATATATTTCTACATTGCCAGAAGTCTTGACATTGGAAACGTGATTATCCAGAGCTGATAAGAAAAGCAGAAACCTCAAGTACGCTTTGTATTTTTCCTATTATTGACATATCATTAGCCTTAGATGCAAATAGTGGTTGTGTTAGACACCGGTAGTCCCACTCATATTTTCAACTTCATGCAAGCCATAAGAGTTAAAAGAAGGCTGAACAAATGGGAGATCCAGCTTAGAGTTTTGAATGGTGAGACATTGGATGTCGATTCCATAGGAACAATTATTCTAGATCTCCATAGTGGATTTAAATTAATTTTACATAACTATTATTATGTTCCCTCTCTTATCAGACAGATAATATCGTTACCGATATTGGATAAATAAGGATATAAAATAAACATTAAAGATAGTGCTTTATGTTTATATGATAAAGATAATTATTTGATATATGAATGTTCTTTATCTAACGGTCAATAGTTTTGGACACATATCGAGATGTCTTTAATGTAGAGGAAAATATTGAATTATGGCATATGAGATTAGGCCACATAGGTGTTAGACGTCTATCAAAATTGGTTAAAGATGGTTTGATTGAAGATCTCTCTTTAGATCCTTATCCGATTTGTGAGTCATGTATCTAAGGAAAATGACAAAGGCCTCATTTCTTGATGTTGGATACCGTGCTGAAGATTTATTAGAACTAGTACATAGTGATGTGTGTGGTCCATTAAATCATGTCGCTCATAATGGTTCAACTTACTTCGTGACTTTCGCTGATGATAAGTCAAGAAATGGATATGTTTATTTGATGAGATATAAATAGATAACATTTGAAAAGTTTAAAATATCTGAACCAAAGTAAAAAATAAACTTGTAAATTCATCAAGTGTTTTTGATCAGATCGAGGTGGTGAATTTATGAGTGATGATTCAAAAGTTATTTAAGGGAACATGGAATTCTCGCCCAATATAGTCAACCAGGAACTCCTCAACATAATGGTGTGTCTGAGCGGAGAAATCATATTTTTTTGGATATGGTACGATCTATGATAAGCTATACAAATCTTCCATATTACCTTTGGGATTACGCTTTACTTATTGTTGTCCACATACTTAACAAAGTTCCATCGAAAGTTGTTTCTACAACCCAATATCAGATATGGTAAGGTAGAAATCTAAATCTTAGATATTTAAAGATTTGAGGTTGTCCTGCGTACGTTAGAGTCACTCAGCGGGACAAAATAGCACCCAAAAGGCGTAAATATAGGTTCGTTGGATATCCTGAAAATTTTTAGGATATCAATTCTACAATTCTGAGCAATGAAATTTATTTATTGCTCGTTTTGCCACTTTTCTTGAAAATGAATTTCTGAGAGAAAGTGGGGATTATAAAAAGATTGAACTTCATGAGTTTGATCCAAATATAGAGGAACCTGAGATAGAACCAGAGATCAAACTAGGTGAATGATCTATAACACAGGTTCTACGTAGGTCAAATAGAATATCAAGGCCTAATGAGAGATTGTTTTTAACATCTGATGTAAGCTTCGATGTTCTCATCTTGGAGGAAACAGATCCAACTACATGTAAACATGCGATATTGGATTTTGATTCGGGAAAATGGCAGGAAGTCATGAAATCTGAAATAGATTCTATGCATGCCAATCAAGTCTGGGACTTGGTTGAACTTCCTGAAGAAGTTAAACCTAGTGGTTATAAATAAGTTTATAAAATGAATCGAGGGCCCGTTGGAAAGGTGGAATGTAACAACCCGGTAACCCCGACGACTAGTAAATTATGGATGGCATAATACATGATGAAAATCATGTTCAAGCATATATGTGTTTGGGGAATTACTTTTCGGATATTTGATAAATTCTCGCAGTTCCGATATGGAATTCATTCCAAGATTAAATCTGGATAGCCCGTGGTATTTAGATTGTAAATTTTTCATATGAATTCTGATTTTTATGAATTTCATATCGTCGGAAATCTAATACTAAGACCTAAAACTTCCGCGTTGGACATTTTTCCAAATTCGAACCACAAATAGGTCAAAAATATAATTCAAAAATTCGAATGAATAATACATGTGGACCCATCTAGAGAATTCTCAAAGTTTCTCAAGATTTCTTCATTTTAAATCATTTACAATTAGCCCCTAGTATAAAAGGGAACAGTATTCTAGCATCCCTAACTTTGAGAGAAATGAAGAAAACGTGAGAAAAGAAAAGAGAGAAGGAGAAAGGGAAAGGAAGAGGAGAAAATCATTTTCCACCAAAATCAAAAGGTAATCAAAGGCAACTCAATCCACCACAAGCCTCAGAAGAAGAAATGGAGCTTGGAGGCTCTAATGGAGAAGAAAATTTATTCAAGGTAAAAAGAAACTTGACCCAAGTTTTGTAGTATTGATTTATTTTGATAATTGATGTTCAATGGTTGTGTTGGGTTGTGATTAATGTAGTTTATATGATTATTTTATTAAAAAGTTAATGCTTATGATTAATCTCCAATTAGGAAACCCTAAATAATGAGTTAAGTTTTGGTTGGTTAAGATTGGATGTGGTGAAGTTTACAAGGGTAGGTGGATGATGAATTGTATATTTGTGCTTGAGTTTCTAAGTTGTGGTGGTAAGTTTTGAGAATGTATTAGAGGATTGATGTTGGGTCTTGAAAACAGACTGGAATCTCGACGTGCACCCCCGACGTCGCGACGCGTACTAGAAAATCGCTCTCTGATTCAGTTCTGGAATATGAACGTTGCGACGTGAAAAGCAAAGGAAGCTCACTGTCTCATCTCTGTTTAGTAGACGTCGTGATGCTCAGCACTTAACGTCACGACGCATTTGGGAGTCGCGATGCCCAATCCTTGCGTCGCGACACAGAGGTAAAGAATGATCACTGGTTCATTAGCATGTGTGAGCGTTGCGACGCCCAAGGGACAGCGTCACGATGCGTGACCAGATTTCCCTAGAATCAGTTTTAGTTCATTCAAGTTTCACCCTAGCATGTTAAAGGCCACCCTAAGGGTCTCGTATCAGCTCGCATACATACATTACATCATGATACAAGTATTATATGCCTTATAGTGATAACAAATGATTGAATGGATTAACTTAGCCTAATTCTGAAATATATTCCTCAACCCATTTTATAATCAAGTTTACCAATTATAGATCATTTTCGGAACAGCAATCTCATACGCCGAAGTAAAGTAATGTCAGCCAGATTTCAACTCTGTGAGTGGACCCTTTTCTCCACTGATTTCATTTAAGTTGTTTTCGATATAAGACTTACTTTTAAAGCACATAGGGCCTTAGCCAAAGTTTGATTTTAGTTGTTTTATGGTCGATGATGTTTCAGAAAGATTATTTTTAAGAAGATTGAGTTTTATGATTTTCGAGGCATGAGAGAAAAACTCACCTTAGTTGTAACTTTACTCGAATATGGAATTGACGGATGTGGAATTGACGAACTCAAAGAACATGTGCACATGTAGAGCTGGACTGGAGGGACAACGATATGTAATGCCTTCAGGTCCTAGATTTAGGGCTGGGGACGGTGATATGTAACGCCCCTAGACCCTAATTTTAGGGTCAGGTAGTAGCATAGATCAGCACTTCTGGCTCAAGTTCAGTGGCTTGAGGAACGGCGATACGTAATGCCCCAAGACCACTAGTTTAGATGTATGGAGGGACGATGATACTTATTTGGAATTGTCTAAGCATCCCAAGATCATATCAAGCAATGAAAATACAAAGTGAATACATTCAAGGAGGTGCGAAATACTCACAATGATCGGTTGAGGCGATGCGGTGAAGAACAAAATCATTTTCTCCCTCCAAGAGTGCTCGGCAAACTCACTGGTTTTGCTGCTTGTTGTCTCGACAGTGAGCTGAAATTTTGGCCTCCATTTTCGGTCCAAGCTCCAAGCTTTTGGGTGGTTGTTCCATGCTCACGAAGTTAGTTCCCTATCACCTTTGTATGTACTCATTTGGTGTGCTAGCACTTAGTGATTTTGCCACAAAATCACCATGGCTTCACTTCTTTATTCTCAGCATTTATGGACAGAAAAGAAGAAAAACAGCCCTTGTGGGCGTGAGAGATGAAGAAGAGAGTGTGTTGGTTTTGGCTCTAAAAACCGTGAACCATAGAGAGAGAAAGAGATTGTTTAAAAGTGTTTTGTGTTTGTGTATATCAAATACCAAAAAATTAAAAGTCAAATACCATCAAAATAATGATATATGTCTTTCAAGCTTTCAAAAAGCTTTTATAACAACTTCCATCAAGTCACATCACTCAATCAATCAATTGTCACATCACTCAAAGTGACTTGCGATTTGACGCTTGATGTGACTTGCGATTTGACGCTTGATGTGACTTGCGTGCCGCACTCGAATTCGAAAAGCGAATGCGCTCGCAAACAATCATGGGCTCGGGTTCGCTAATTCCAAATTAACGAATTTTCCGTTGCGACGTAATTAAATGATTATGCCTAGCGAAGTCACTATTCATATCGCTAACGAATTAATTCTAAATTAACTCGTTCGCCCGAATTAAAATCTAATTTCAATTCCGCGTCGAAATTAAATTTCGTATAATATATCGAATATATTATTTTAACGATTAATTCCAAATTAATCGTTATCTCTCTTCTAATTAATCCCAGATTAATAAAGTGCGAGTCATACGTCATCGGTAAATCTTCGGGAAGCGACCCATGAGATCCCCGGATATGGTGGCAGTAAATTCGGCCGTCGGACTACGTACCTAGTACTACGTTTTTACCGATTTACAAGACAATGTTGGATTCTAGCAAATCATCATGACTACCCAATTCTCCAGAAATATCCTTACATGAATATAGTTTTCATAGCTCATTAACTCCCGTTATGATCGAGGATCTAATATGCACTCAAAATTGGATACGGAATAGACTTACAAGTGACAAAACCAATGAAGTGTAAGACATGCTATTGGAGGCAGAGTACTACGAAAAGCTTGAGGAAGGTAAAAAAAACTTATAAATTAGTTTTTTAATTGTTATAGTGAATACCATAAAATGCAACCTTACTAACTTAGAATATATATATATATATATATATAATATATAATATATTTATTTTATTTGAAGAATATCACAAGTTACAATCTGAATCACAATCACTGGATCATGTTGTTGGCAACAGAGTTTGAGTCCAATTAACTTGAAGGTATAATTTTGACAAAGTTCTGTTTTTCTTTGATTATTGTTTTGTAATTTCCTGCCAGTAAACTTTGAATGGATTTTGGTTTTTGATATATAATTTGAGTTTATTTTCTGAATTGGGTGAACTTATGCATTGATTAATAAGGAAGATGTCCATGCCATTTTATTGTTGAGGATGTAGAGTTGTACCAAGACTGCTTGTAATATATTATATGTTTTATGCGTTTGATTTCTTATTGTGAATTTAAGTTACATTATTTTATAGCTAATTAAAAAATGCCCTTGTTGCAGTTGCAGGTGAAGTTTCTGATCTTGAAGGCAAAGTCACAGCCCTTTACTTCTCAGCTAGCTAGCTTACTGGCTTTTTTTTTTTTTTTTTGGATAAGACATGCATGCCCAATGGGATACACTTGAGCAATTTCTCAGTTTAATTATTAATGATGATATTAGGGCATCTTGGAATTGATGGGTGTCGATATTTCTATGCCAAGAGCTTTCAACTTGTGTGATGTTATCAATAGAATGGCAGGTTGGTACTTCTCTTAAATAATAAATCCATATAATTTATTTTTCCAAATTTTTTATCAAACCTTTCCTAATATGTCATCTCTTGTTTCTGTGAACCTGTGATATTTAGTGCAGTAGCCACTGTGAAGTTCTGCATTGGATAGATCAAGTTTCTGGACTAACTCCAATTGATTGGTAACATTTCACTTATCACACAGAAGCATTTTGAGATCGTCCTTCAATTACTTTGTTGTTGTCAACGTGCATATGGTTTGTAAACATATATCAGTTGGGTCTTTTTGAAGAGTAATCATAAACTTGCTGCATGTGTGGGGGTGGGGTGGGGTGGTTTTAAGAAAATTCAGCGGGTGAGTATGCTTCTTATCTCTACTTTGACCGTTATTTTTGGTAATTGAAACAAGTTCATTGCAAGCTTTTGTCTATCAATTATTTTTCAAATTCAAATTCATTATCAAATTTCGGATATTTTACCGAATTCGGATCATTATCAATTTTCATATATTATTCTGAATTTTCGGATCATTATCAAATTTCAGATATTTTACCGAATTCAGATCATTATTAAATTTCAGATATTATTTCGAATTTTCAGATCATTATCAAATTTCGGATATTATTCCGAATTCGGACCACTTATCGAATCAAACTGATATGATCCGAAATTATTCGGATCGGATTGGTTCGATCCGATTCAATCCGATTATTATCGGATCGAATCGGATCGAGTTTGACAAGATACTCGAGTCTGATCGAATCAAATTTCAGTGAGTTTATCGGATCCGATCCGATCCGATCCGAATCCGAATCCGATAATGCCCAGGGCTAGTTCACATATTTGGAATCCGGGTTTGGAATCTGGGTTTTAAATACATATTTCATAAAAAAAAATCAAATATAAAGCGAGTTGTTTTGAATTCATTTAAAAAAACTGAAATAAATGTTATTGTCGAATTTTATTATTTTGCTCCCAATTTTCATATGACAAATAAAAAAATAAAAAATTAAAGTTATAAAATAAAATCAGGGTCCGAATTTGTGATTTCATTAAATCTTGACTCAGTCCGAAAAAATCAGAGTTCTATATTTCTCATACCGGACCCGAATATAAAATACATGAGTTTCACTGCGAATCTCGATTAGTAGAACAGAATAATGTTATAAATTATTAAGTAATTTGATATTAAATTAAAATAATTAAAATCACTTTTTCCACTTCTTATCAATATACTTCTTTTTAACTACAAAAAGGAAAAAACCCATCCCATATTCACATGCCTATGTTATTTGAGCTAAATTGTCAAACAATCCCATCTCAATTTTCCCACGCTTTGTCCTATCCAAAATTCATAGATTACAAGTAGTCACGGCTCTTCATTTATTATATCCTTAAATTTGAAAACCACCATTCTTACATGCATTAAGCTTCAACAACATTTAATCTAATTGTAGTTATTGTTACTTGTAGTTCAAGTAACTTTGAAGCCTAGCTAGTTTTGACATCATCTTCAAATGTATTCAAATTTTTTTTTCAATTTGGGAAGTTTCTATATTCTTGATTCAAATGGTGGTAGATTGCCTATATTAGGATAAGTGATAGTTGAATATAAATTGTTATGACCAATAAATGATTAGGAAATATGAAAAATCTTTGCCTAACTCTAGTTGTAATTTCATTTTGCACATGTTGCCTACATACAAGATAATTCCAATAGATTTGTCAAACTTTTATATTTATAAATGAAGTAGGGTTTTGAATTAATATACGACGGCTAAACAAAGATAATAATTAATTTCGAACATGATTTAGTCAAAATCATATAAACGATAACGAAATTGATACATTATATTAATTTCTCCTACCATAAAATAAACAACCTCCTATTTTACAACATTTTTTTATCCCTATACAGTACGATGATCAAATGTTAAATTAGCATCGGTTTGATCACAGATTTTATAGAATCTCACATCACTTAATTAAAAGGGATATTAGATTTTTAACTAGTTGGTGACATTTTGGATGGGCTTAAACACATGTCAAGAATAAAAAATCATCAAAATATTTGAAAAGTGTTTCGAAAAAATATATATTTTTTAAAAACTTTAGGTAATTATTAAAAATTATGATGAAATGTGTTTTACTACCCAATATCAAAGTATTAAAAAAAACACATGTAATTATCTTTTTAATATAAAATAAAAGGCGGTTCGTTGATATCAAAGAGATACTAAATCAATTCTAAAAGGGGCTGGGGTGGCGGCTGCTTAAAGAGAATCAAACAAAGACAAGATCCCACTTTTTTTTTTTTAAGATGAAATTAAATGAAATTCATAAAAACACCATAAATGTGTAATTACACGGCCAAATAATAGCTCTGAAATAAATTTAGAAAATCCTAAGATTCAAACTAATTAGAATAAAACCTAATAATACACGATAAAATATACATCATGTGTTTCCCGTAACTAAAAGAAATACATATTCACACCTAAAACTACTTAGGAACATGAGGAATTACGGGTCCGACCTGGTCTCCCCACCTCAGCCTCAGTGCAAAGTCGGTGACTACATATTCCTAATTAGAAGTGAAACAACACAAAGCATATTTTGAACATAAACTTTTACAACAACATATAACCAATCTAATACAAGATCCCACTTGGAAATAGATTGATGATTGATATGGTTTTTTTTTGGGTCAAAAATAAATTTTATGTTTATAAGAGATAATAATTAGTATGTTATTACTCTTTAGCCAATCCTAAATAGTATTCACCTAATAAATAATAATGAAAAAAAAATTAAAGATCTAATGGAAAATTAAGACAAAATTAGGTACTTTGAGGACACTCTCCTCAATTATTTTATTATGACAATGCAAATATTTATTTTAGATAAGTATATTAACCAGAAGGAAAACAATAACACATGGACATGCCCCATAAAATAACTAATGTGAACGAGGACAGGCTCCCCAAACCATAATGTTAAATCCTATAAAGGTAAAAGAAACAATAGCATATTAAGGCAAACAAACTAAACAAATAAAATACCATATGATCGAGAAGTCACTTCATGCATACGAACATTCATCTCCCTCCAAATGTAATAAATTACAGCAGTAAAAGAAAGTCTAACAATTAAATGACATAAGGATCTACTATAGTACAGCTCTATCCAAGATATTGTAGCCATCCAATCATAAAAATACCAATTAATATGTATTTAACCAAAAGATAAAACCAAATAATAGTACCCAAAAAGAAAAAATATTGAAAGAAAAGATTATAAACATATTTTTAAAAAAGAATAAAAAAAGACAGTTTAATCAGAAATTTTAAGGAGATAAATAGGAGCCTAATATAGAGTTAGTATGATGGGTGCCATTATAGTCGAGTTGTGTTGAAAATAAAAGGTCTATATTCTAACACTATTCGATAAATAAAGAAGGAAATGAGTTGTTATTAATAGGTTAAATATGGTACCAAAAAGTTGGTAGATTTTTTTAGTTGCTTGTCGTGATAAATCATCTTTTCTTATAATTAATTTTACTTGACCTTTTAAAATATTTTTCCAGCTGCTACTTGTTAACTAAAATAAGCAATTATTGCTCTAAAAACTTTTAAAAAAAAATTAAGAAAACATTATTATTATTATAGATTAATCTAAATATACTCCTCAAGTGGAGAAAATCTTTGGTGCAACAGTGGTACCACGTCATCCATGCAACAAGCCAATCATCATTTGCCACGCGTGCTAAAAAGTCAAAAAACAACTGAAAAATAGGAAAAAAAATTAAACATGTTATTTTTTAATTGGTTGGTGGTACCACGTCATCCATACCACTGTTGCACCAAAGATTTACTCCCTCAAGTGACTATATTAATATTGAAGACAAAAAATAAAATAAAAAATTGTGATGATTGCAAACTAGTTAAGTTATTAAAATCTTTTATGTAATATAAGAGATTTGAAGTTCAAACCCCGCTCACATGAGTGTGAAGAAGGGATTAACTAAATAAAAAAAATTAAAAATAAGTTTAACAAACTCTCTCATATGAAATTTTAGACAAATATGAAAGCATTGAAATATAAGATGAGATATAAGCCTAAAAAAGCATAAAAAATATTTGAGGACGATCTATTCAAAGGCAGACGCGATCTTAGATTATCTTAAATTTTGGGAGTTTTAAATAAGTTCTTTAAAAAGGATCATATCGATAAATGATAAAAAAAAATAAAAACAAAAATCCATAGAATTGAATAAAAATATCGACATAGATTGATGTTTGATATGTGTTTTTAGGGTTTTTATTTAAAAAAAATCTAATTAGGATAAAAAAATTTAGTATTTAATTTAAGTCAAATTTAAAAATTTATATTTAATTTTGTAACTGTAAAATTATAAAAAAAAATAATAAGAATTTAAAAAAAAGTAGACAAAACCCCACGTGCCTACGGGGTGTGTGTTTATTTTTTTTTTATCTCCCAAAATATAAATTTTTTTTTTAAAAAAAACAAACTATATATTATCGATTTATAAACCATGAACTTTAAAACAAGACCGATTGTCGAGAATTTCATCAAAAATGTGGGGTGAAAAATAAACCTTACATTTATAAGAGAATAATAATTTCAAACTATACATTTTCAAACACTCATATCTTTTTCATTTGGGGCCAAATCGTAATATGTAAAAGTTACAGTTAACATTCATATATATAACTTTCATGAACAAACCTCTCTCAAATTCAAACTTACATAAAGTCAAAATTAACTATAAATTTATTGCGTTGCACATACTTCATATTGACCTTCGTTATAATAACATTTTTACCTTAGTCGCATTGATGACTAAAAGTTATATTATGTGTGTCTCAGTCACATTAATTACTTACCTTCAGTTACATTTATTACCACAGTCACATTGCCGAACCTCAGTCATATTGAACACAATTATTATATAACATCAATTACATTACCTACTCTCAGTCATATTTGTGACTTTAGTTACATTTATTATTTCAATCACATTTGTTACCTCAATCACATTGCCGACCCTCATTCACATTGAGCACAGTCACAACTGTGACCTTAGGCATATTGCTAATCCTCTGTCACACTTGTGACCTCAGTCACATTGTGACTGTCTTTTTTTTTTTACACAAAATGACTGTGAATTAGGTGTTTGTATGAGTGTCTATTTATTTAGGCACAATTACAATGTAACTATAAGTGGTTTCATCTGCACATAAAAACTAAATAGGAATTAATATTTAGTGTGTATTTAAAATAAAAATAAGTGTTTTCAAAATGCAGTGTAAAAATGGGAAATAATGGGTCAAAATTTATTTAAACAGTAGCAAGAATTTCCTAAGCATCCTTAGCAATCTCGCACATGGAGACTCTCATAAGCTCTTAGGATCAAATAACATCATGTATATCATTAATGGATTTTCCTATTGCTTTCTTCAAACTCATCTTTGGACTAGTTGAGTTTTTTTCTTAGGAATGCTGACTTCGTTCAAGGTAATAAAGGGTTCTTTCCACCCATACTCAATAGACATTCAAACCCTCTAATCTAGGGATTTTAGGAAAGCTCTCATGTGTAATTAACAATGAGGGTAATTTTTTCCATCAAAGAATGAAGGACAATTTAAGGGCTGATTTCTATCCATTGAAAATGGTAAATGATCAAGGTTAAGCTTTGATACCAATTAAAAATACACAAAGTTCTGACCCTATATACTTATGGGGGAATAGGTGCAACCTGCGAAGATTAAAAATTTTCTCTTTTTAAGACATGTCCTAGTGAGAATTACAACGAGTAGAAATCAAGCACCCTAAACTCTAAATTGATAATGGCAGAGAAAAATCAAACACAAAATAAATAGCGAAAGTAAACAAGTGAACATGAGATTTATTTATGAATTGGAAAACTCTTTGTAGAGGCTACCACCCGAATTCACTATATGAGAAAAACTTATAGGAATGATGAAAAGACCTTAAGCAACAACTTTGCTGACTCAATTCTCATTACTGTAATAACCCAAAGAACTTCCCGAGCCTGCACCAAGCAACTTTCTTTAGAACCTATGAAGTCTCAGTGAATCACCTCTGTAACTTGCAATGTCGGAACTCCGAATACCAATCTCCACCTTAAAACTCTTAAGGTATTGAGTATTGGTTAGGTTTGTGCCGGAAGGTTTTGATGATGGTTGAACAGTTCACTTAAAAAGAAAGAAGACACGATATTTGAGTCTTAAAGAGTGAGAGATCTCAATAAGATGGAAATGATATAATGTGAGTTCTTTGATCGATTTTTTCACCCTTAGAAGAAAGTATAAGGGTTGTATTTATAGGGAAAGGTTTCTCAACTACTTGTATTTATGGAGAAATATTTTCCAACCACTTATATTTATGGAGAAAGATTTTTCAACCATTTATATTTAGGGAGAAATATTTCTATGCCACTTGTATTTATGGAGAAAGGGTTTCCCAATCATTTATATTTATGAAGATATATTTCTCAAATCTTCAAGACTAATCATAACTCAATTAAACTTGATTTTAGTACGGAATTTACCAACACAATAAACCCAATAAATTTATC